>SKCR01049994.1:0-45949 GCA_019454045.1 Zanthoxylum bungeanum
GTAGATCGGGTAGGTCTTGACCCTGAGCAGGTAATAAAATATCCATTTTCTCTCGTGAACGTAGGTTGGAGTCACTCTCCGCCGAACCACATAAATCATTGTCTCTGTAATTTATCTGTCTGCTAGCTAAGTTTTCTTTGGTTCCCTACTAACCAAATAAATTCACTTATGTGGGAGGTTTGTTCGAGAAGTCGATTTCCCATATTGTCCTTGGAATGAAAAACAGTCATCAACAGTTTTTGTCTGGATTCTTGATGAGCTTACATTCCCAGAGGTAGTGGCTACAATCAGTGAGATTTGGAGAAGTTGATGGAGTGAAATAGAGGAGCAGTTGTTGTTTCTATGGGTCGTTCTGGTGAAAGAATGAGTGAGCTAGAGTTTGGTTCGTAATGAAGGAAGTGAAATTAAGGTGGTTGATTGATATATTGGAGTAGGTGAGGAGCATTTGATTTGAAAAGAATGGTGTGTTCAGTAATAAGGGAAGGCAACGGAAGGTCTGGTTACCTAGAGATTAAATATTTTCTTCCCTTAGCCCCAAGATCCAAATTATGATGTTTTGGGAAAAACAGAAATATATGAACAATAAAATAAACAACATGCTCTATATCATATATATATATATAATTAACAAAGATCATAACGATGTTACCAAGCATCTTGTATTTCTTTTCTTCTTCATTGTAGAGCCGCAAGCGTTGCAACTCTAGCTCGATATATACAAGTTTCATCAATGAACACGAACATCGATTGATTGTGGAGATCGCGAGGAAAATGAAAGAAACTATTTCTTTCTTTTAATAGGGCCGGCCATGCCTATGGAGAATAGAAAAAATCTCTGCGATTTTTCTTTCTTAAAAGGACCTCTAAATCAATTAGAGATCTTATCTTTTTTAAGATAAACTCTTTCCTAATTTAATTAGGATTGCAATTAATAATTTTCCTAAAATTATAATTCCTCTCTTGGACTTTAATCCAATAGCCCAATTAGAGTGCTAGCCCACTTAGGTCCATTTAATTAAGTTCTATTAATCTGTTTCCATAGATTGAGTTTTAATTAATATAATTAATTAATTGACTATTAATTAAATAATTTAATTAATTCGAATTTAATATTTATTCAATCAAAAAAATATCATTTAATTTATTTAATTAAACAAATATTATTTTAATTAAATAAATAATATTTAATTATTGATTAAAACATTAGGAAAATATGAAAATACCTTTCTTAATAAATTTCACAAATTAGTCATATAAGTCCTAGTGATTCCATAACCAAATAATTCTAATCCAATTAGAATTCTTTATGAAAACTTTTTACCTTTATTATTAACTCTTAATATGAAAATCTATGTCCGAGTTCACATCTGAATCACTATTGAATATGACTTTATTAGATTTAATAATTGATTAGCAGTAAACAAATTCATTGAACATGCGTAAACGTCTATCAACATGCCATGATCCTCAATCAATAAATGAAGTTGACTCGAATGAACTTTATAAGAATACATGTAACCATGTTACCCTGTTACCTTGTTCCTTCCGATGTCTATTGATTAATTTTCCAATTATTCATTTCTCGCTCTATCTTATAGACCTGAATGATGAATTTGATTGATTTGTTTTTCTAAAACTAACTTGGAGAACTTTATTAAATATTTTGATCAATGTTTCCTTTTTATCATAATAGTATCTCATCTATATACAATATTATGATATTGATTGTGTTCCCACTAACCTTATTATAAACACACAATCACATTATTGACAAAACAACTTTTGATTTATACATTAATATGATCTATCATTTCTGAAAATTTACTTCATTAAATTTTAATGACCCTTTTACCGATTGCATAAATTTTGACTTTTGTCATATTATATTAACTCATTTAATCTCATATCCATTTGAGAATATCTCCTTTTGAGAATTATATATTTAATTACCTTTGTTAATCTCATATTTGTGTAAGTATCTTAGTCAATGAATCTTACACACAAGAAAAAAAAAGGCCTTTACTGACACTAAGGTTAGTGACACTAGGCTAAAAGTGTCAGAAACGACGTGTAAATGCGCCTATTTCCGTGTTTTTCACTTAAATATCAATAATTACTGACACTATGGTATCAGCGATTTTAGTGTCAGTAATTACTATTACCATAGTATCAGTAAGAAATAAAAAAAAAAAAAACGTGTAGTCGTCTGGAGTCGAACCAACACCTCGCGGAAGTGACGTTTTTCGCATATATTACTGACACTAGAGTATGAGTAAATTTAGTGTCAGTAATTAATGATACCTTAGTATCAGTAAAAAAATTAAAAAAAATTATTTCCTTAAGTCTGCTGGGACTCGAAATTGTAACCATTAATATAAATTTTTTTCTAGTGTAAGGCTTTACCACTAGGCCAAATCGTGACTTTTGTTCCTTAAATAAAAAGATTCTTTAAAGTACTAAATAAATTTTAAACACAAAATTAAAACAAAGTGAAAACCCTAATAATTTCAGTTTCTTTCACTTGGGTTTCTTTTCATTTCTCTTCTCAAATCGTATCTCCTTCTACGACAGAGCAAGTGAGAGAGAGGCCTTGCACAAACGGCCCGTCGAATTTGAAAAATTCAGGAAAATTTGCCCCTATTTTCCCTCCAGTTGCTCGCCCCATTAGAATTTTCTGGGAAAAAATAAAACGAAAATAAAAACACTCCGAATTCCTCACAGATTCAAATCCGAAACAATGGCCACAAAACGCACCGTATCTCAACCGATCTCCACCTCCTATGACGACGACGACGACGATGATTTCCAAGTTTCGCTCAGCCAAACTCCTAAATTTACAACTTCCGCCTCAAAAAAACAAAAAGTTCCCCTTAAACCCTCGAACAATCCTAGCCGTCCATCAAAGAAACCCAAGCCTGTTCTCAATCCCGGAAAGGAGAACATTATCGAGGGGTTTTGTTTTAACACAGATGAAACTTGCAGCTTGGAATCAATTTCGTCGACCATTGACTGTACTCGTCAAGTTGTTTGTGACGATAGCAACCTCTCGCCTGAGCTTGAGGAGAAAAGGCAAAGTTTGAAGGTAAACGAAGGGTATTTACGTAATTCTGTGGAGTCTAGGTTGTTGAGATTGAAAGCAGCGGATTGTGTCTTGAATGAGGAATCTGAGGAGGAGGAGGAAGAAGAAGATACGGAGCTTGATGTGTTACTCAAGTTATGCGAGGAAAATGATGTTAATTGTAACAAAGTATATGAGCCTGTTCAGTGTCCGCTGTGCGGAATTGACATTTCGGATCTGAATGAGGAACTGAGACAGGTTCATACAAATAATTGTCTCGACAAATGCGAGAACCAAGCTCAAGATGTAAGCTTCAAAATTTCATCAAGCACACAAGCTTACGTTTTTTTTTTTCTTTAGTCTTTTATAATAAATTTGTTATTTTGAAGTGAGTACTGATTATACAATATTTGCTCTAGGTTTTTTTCATAAGGATGAAAGGGGAACTCGATTAGAACAACAAATTGGTGTTGGTTTGGGTCCGTCCCCTCATAAAGTTGTTGATGTTTCACCTTTCGTTGAATTTCTGCACAGTCTTGGATTATCTAGATATGAAGAAGCCTTTATTCATGAAGAGATTGATTGGGACACTCTACAATGGCTGACTGAAGAGGTTTGTTTTGTAGCAAAAATATAACTATTACTACCTCTGGCTGGTTGTTTTAATGCTTTAGTACTTAAAGATATTCATACAGTTTATGCTTAAATTTTGGAAATGAGTTCTATAGAGAATAAGACATGGTGTTTGTAGGCTGGAATGTCAGAGTGGATTGCTTTTTTTCTCTGCCAAATTAATTGCCTCAAGGAATTGCACTGATAATGTATTGATATTAAACATTCTATTTCATGAATATTCAAAATGTTAAATTATCAATAGGTGCCTTGCAGGGAGAACTGTATTTACAAGTTCATATTTGCTGACATTTTTTGCACATTGTTGATTTCCTAGAGAACCAATTCGTCACTGATTTTGTTCTGTGACGAATTGGTGGTGCTCCCATCAGCAAAATCAGTTGCAGACTTGCAGCCACTGTTTGGTGAGATACAAAAATGTCCTGGAAGAGGTATAATTGTTTCAGGGCTTGCTCCACCAGAGTCTGGATTTGATTTTTATAGCCGATTCTTCTGCCCTAAATTTGGCGTCAATGAGGTAATAATTATTCGCTATTAATGAATGAATTCATGTTATACACATTCGAATGCAATAGGAACATATAACACACACTACTTTTCAGTGTATGGACGTTTGTCATATATTTGATTGAATGAACTCATTTCTGTCTCTACACGAATGAGATCTACGTTAACTACCATTCCTATCTTAAAATCTGTTTGAGTATCAAGGTCTGCAAATTGATAAGTAAATGTCACTGTTGAAATGAACAAAATGATTGGTTATTTTCAACTTCAAATTCTTTCCTAATATCTTTATAACCTTTTCTAACTTAAGTACATATATAAATATAGTGCTTGTAGCATAGACTAATCTGTTCTGGTTTCAAGGAGGGATGTTAGGCATTTGAACTAAATGCATCTATCTAAGACATCATGGGCTTTTTTCTAAGCACACTGATGCATGGATCATGTTGTTTACTGCCCAATTACTCACCTTATTCTCGTGAAATTCTGTTGAGTCATTTTCCAGGCCTCCACTGAATAATCAAGCAGCTTTATCAAGTTTTGCATCTAGCTTTTTGTGAGCTTGAAAATGATTAGTGTTCCTTGATGTCCTTGATTTGATCTGATCTGATTTTCCTCCTGTTGATCTAGTTGGTGGCGGACTTTTATCATTGCCCTTAAAGTGAGTTTTGCCATGTAAAGGGAGATGATAAAAATCATGTTTCAGTTTCACGTGCAAATTTGACCTTGTTTGGGGTTTGGTCTTTTCATGTTTAAGTATATTTGCAATTATATTAAGTTTATTGGATTTATTTTTACATTTAAAGAATAATAGGGTAGATCGTACTTATGGTATCATTTTATGTATTTTTGATTCAGTTACCGTGCAATCACAAGTGCGTACTACCGGGGAGCTGTAGGTGCCTTGCTTGTCTATGATGTCACTCGGCATGTTACATTTGAGAATGTGGAGAGATGACCCAGCCACCCTGCCCAAGGGACAAACTATTAATGTTGGGACTAAAGACGATGTGTCGGCTGTGAAAAAGTGAGAATTTGTCTTAATGTTGATATCCAGTGAGAATTTTAAGTTTGGAATGACGTAATTGGTGCAGCTTATATACTTCATAATGTTGGTTCTGTATTTCAAATACTTGTATTACCTAGCATTGATTAACAAGTTTCTTTCGATGATATAAAATGCTTTGTACCGAACGTGCAATATTCTCATATCATATTCTTAGGTTTTTGACAATGCGTTAGAGTATATTCTGAGGAATGAAGCCGACATGATTGCTTGTAAAAGTGTGTAAATTGATGAATTCAAATGTAGGATTTTGGGCAATACTAGCCTGTGCCCTAGATGTTTCTCTTTGTTTCCATGCTTTTTATTGTATGTTATTGATTTGTTTGTTTTGGTGATTATGTAGCGGTATGAAAGATACAACTTGTTATTATGGATGCCATTTGGTTTTTTATATGCATGCTCTTAGGTTGTTGGTATGGTTATTGTCAATAAGTGCTTTATGTGACAAAAATTAGATTAGGGTTATATTTTGTATTTATTTTGTATTTTTATTTGGATGTATTTAATGTTTTTATTTATGAAGATATCGATTTTTTTGGAAGTCCATCTAATTCTTAACATTTGGTTTATAATTTCAGATTTTGTGCCAGATATCATATTGTTGGGGGATTGTTGCAGGCTTCTCAACAAGTATCATGAATTTTGGTGGGGGCATGACATTTTGGTGGGACTTTAAGAGTAGTTTTTGAAATATATATATGTTAATTTAAAGATTGTCTATGGAGTTTTTGTATTCATCATGTGATACTGTTGAATTGATTAATACGATTAATCTATTATATTGCGAATTTGATATAAATGTAATTTTTTAGTTTTTTATTTCATTGAGTTGATATATATATATATATATATATATATATATATATTAATATATATATATATATATCTATATACTATATCTATAATATATATATTATATATTTTATGATTAATTTAATTACAACAAAATAAGAAATCTAATTGTGAAATAATACGATTTTTAAATTTTAAAAGATATTGTCGGATATTGATACTATAGTAACAATAATTACTGACACTAAAAATCAAATATATGCGATATACTGATACTGCAGTAACAAAATTTACTGACACTATAGTATCACTAAATACTGATGTTATAGTGTCAATAATTACTGACACTAAAATAGTGTGAGAGATTACTGATACCATAGTGTCAATAATTTTCTGATACTACAGTATTAACGTTTACTGACACTAAGAATCACTGACACTAGAAACTAGTGTCAGTGATTTCTTGCTGCGGCAACACTGACACATTTATTATAGTGTCAGTAAAACCCTTTACTGACACTAATTTAGTATCAGTAAAAGCCTTTTTTCTTGTAGTGTTAATAATAGCGTAAATATTCTCATAGTCATCTACTAGAGTATCAGCCTTCGCTGATTTCATTACTTATAGTTATTCTTCAGAAACGATGTCTTAACATTTTTTACTAGATCATCTTATATGGTTGGCTTTCATTAATCGTGAAAGATTAATAATCTTCTTCAATCATTAGTTATATATCCCAAATGATAGATATTCTAGTAGTTACGATTGTGTTTCAGATGGTTATTACCGTTATACTCATTTTAGAATATCTTTCTTAGAATATCGCTTTCTTACTCATAAGAAATTTTCTGAGTTTATTTTCCTTTTAGCATCTATTCTTCAATGAACTATTCATTAAGAATGGTTGCTTAATGATCAAACACTTTTGATTTATGAAAATAATCTCTCCTAGAATAAATGCGATCTTTATTCAATCTTGTTTCCTACTTGTGTCTTTGTTTTTTTTCCGAGAGACAATAATAACTATTATTATTGATTCTGTATAAAATATAAGCACCATCAATTATTCCTTTGCGTGCATAGAGTGTCTTGTTCATATAATCATGACACAGACAAGCAAACATAAAATAATCCAACCTTTAACATTAGATATTGGATCAATCTTATATCATATCTAATATGATCTTTAAGAAACGAACTTAGAAGATCATTCTATTGACGTCCAAAAAGATTATAACCACATATATATATATATCAATATTTTGTGCCATGTCTAATAAAGTACAATACTCTATTCAAATATACTTTATATTATATGGTATTATATTTCTATTTACCTGAGATAAATATTGAAAGTATTATTTTACAATCTAATTGTAAAATCTTAATGCATTTCCTTTTATTTCTACTTTATTTCTGAAATTCCTGAACTTTTTCAAAATTTTAAAACTTTGTACTTCTAAAGTACAATTAACCATTGTTGTGATTCTCTGTCACTTTAGAATATATTTGAGGAAAAACCGAAATCGTTTCTATTACTCTCAAGAATAGAATTACAAAGTATAAACTTTACAAAACCTCACTACACTCTCTAACACTCACTTTGGGATGCATTTACAAGTGATTCAAGCTTCAATTTATAGGGCAAAAACGTGTGCTACAGTGCACACGCTTTTGCCAACTCAATGACAGCTTCACACCAACTTGGACTTTGGAGACTTACTAGCACCAAAAGGTTCTTTGGTGGTTTCTGCTTTTTATGATGATGATTGTTGGATTGCATGATTCATCTTCTTTCATGCATGAATGTTGCATGAAAAGTGAAGGGCTGCTGGACTCTACAAATCTCCCCCTCCAGCTGCATCTGAAATAATCATCATCTGACAGCTATCCCGGCTATGTCTCTGCACAACTCTAGCTTGTCTCGAGTAACCACTTTCGTTAACATGTCGGCTGGATTCTCATCTGTATGGATCTTCACTAGTCTCAGCAGTTGTTGATCCATCACCTCGAGTATCCAGTGATAGCGAATATCAATGTGTTTCGCCTGGGAATGATACATTGAGTTTTTGCTCAAGTCCAGAGCACTCTGACTGCACAATGTATCTTGTATTCTGTCTGCTTGATCCCTAACTCTTGGAAAAAATTCTTTAGCCACAACATTTCTTTTCCTGCCTCAGCTTCTGTTGTGGATAATGCAATACACCTCTGCAATCTCGACTGCCATGACACAGCTCCCATGCAAAAGTGTAGATGAACCCTGATGTAGATTTCCTACCATCAAGATCTCCCGCCATATCTGAATCTGTGTAGCCTTCCAAGATCGGATCAGCTCCTCCGTAATACAGACGAAACTTCGTTGTACCCTTGAGGTATCTGAGAATCCATTTGACTGCCTCTCAGTGTTGGTTTCCAAGGTTAGAGAGAAAACAGCTCATTACATACACCCACTGCGTGTGCAATATTTGGCCTGGTACATACCATTGCATACATTAGGCTTCCAACAGCTGAAGAATATGGTATTGCTGACATTTCCTATATCTTTTTCTTGGATGAGGGGCACGAACTCTTGCTCAATTTGAAATGGTGCGCTAGCGGAATGCTGACTGGTTTGGCTTTCTGTATATCGAACCTTCTTATTACCCGTTCAATATACCTTTCATGTGAAAGCCACAACTTCTTATTCTGTCTATCACGAACAATCTCCATTCCCAAAATCTGTTGAGCTGGTCCTAAGTCTTTCATGTCGAAAGCCTTGGAGAGTTGCTTCTTCAGCTGGCTGATCTTCGTTGCTTCTTGTCCAACAATCAACATGTCGTCTACGTACAGTAGAAGAGCAATGAAATTTCCATCTGGAAACCTCTGGATGTATACACACTGATCTGCTGTAGTTATTTTGTAGCCTTGACCCACCATGAATGAGTCGAACTTCTTGTACCACTGCCTCGGTGCTTGCTTGAGCCCGTACAAGCTCTTTTTCAGCTTGCAAATAAGGTTTTCTTTTCTTGAAACCTTGAATCCTTCTAGCTGCTCCATGTATATTTCTTCATTCAGATCACCATGAAGAAATGCTATTTTGACATCCATCTGTTCAAGCTCTAATCAAGCTCCAAGTTCAATCTGGCTACCAATCCTAGGATAACTCGGATTGATGCCATTTTTACCACTGGTGAAAAAATCTCATCAAAGTCAATTCATTTTTTCTGTAGGAATACTTTGACCACTGGCCGAGTTTTGTGTTTCACCACTTTTCCGCTGCCGTCTTTCTTGAGCTTAAATACCTATTTGTTCTTCAGTGCCTTCATTCCATGTTGGAGCTTGACTATCTCATAAGTTTTTTTTTTTCTGCAGAGATTCCATCTCATCCTGCATTACGTGCAACTATTTGTCTTTGTCTTTATGAGATACAACTTCGTTGAAGGTTTCTGGCTCCCCCTCGTCAGTAAGCAGAATGTATTCTGATCCTGAGTATCTGGCTGATGGAATCCGGCCTCGCTTAGATCTTCGTACTGGAGGTTCAGGCTGTCTGTTCTCATCTGTGAATGATCATGAAGCATCTGATGGAGCAGGCTGCAACTCCCCCTGCTCAACACCTCATTCCTCCTCTGGTTCTGCTTCTGGCATGTCTTGTACGCCATCATCATCTGTGGCCACTGGTGTTGGTGCTGGGGTTGTGTCTGGATTTGCATCGGCATTGTCGGCACTGGTTTTAGAAGGCATCTTGGGCTTTTAATGTTTTCTATTGTCTGGTCTTCAAGAAACACTACATCTCTGCTTCTGATGACCTTCCTTTCCTTCGGGTCCCATAGCCTGTATCAAAATTCCTCGTCTCCATAGCCTATGAAGATGCATGGGGTAGTCCTTACATCGAGCTTCTGCCTGAGCTCCTTGGATACATGTGAAAATGCTAAACATTCGAATATTCTGAGGTGAGAATATGAGGGATTCTTACCAGACCACACTTTCTCCGGAATCTCGAAGTTCAACGGTACAGATGGTGATCTGTTGATCAGGTAGCAGGCGGCACAAACAGCTTCTCCCCATAATGGCTTTGGCAGCTTAGCCATACTGATCATGCTTCTGACTTTCTCCATAATGGTGCGGTTCATCCTTTCAGCGACACCATTGTGTTGTGGGGTGCGTGGAACAGTCATCTCGTGTCGAATGTCGTGACTTCCACAGTAGGCATCGAACTCCCTGGAAGTGTATTCGCCTCCATTTTCTGTGCGAAGGCACTTCAGTTTCTTCCTTGTTTCACGCTCGACCATGGCATGGAACAATTTGAAATAGTCCAGGATCTGATCCTTTGTTTTCAGAAAATACACCCATACTTTCCGAGAAGCATCGTCAATGAAAGTCAGAAAATATTTATTACCGCCTAGTGAGTTTACCTCCAAGGGACCACATACATCAGAGTACACCAGACTGAGTAACTCAGATTTCTTTGTAGAAGAGAAATTGAAAGAGACTTTATGTTGCTTACCGAAGAGACAATGATTGCAAGGATCCAGAGCAGCATTTTTGGAGACAGTGATTAGATCCTTCTTTGTCAAGGTAGACAACCCTCTTTCACTCATGTGACCAAGTCTCTGGTGCTACAGATTCTGAGAAGCCTCCGGTTCAGCTACTTTGAGGCTTTCTGCATATATCTTTACATGTGTCTTGTATAGAGTTCCACAGATGTGTCCTTGGGCGATGACCATGGCACCTTTTATCATCCTCCAAGTGCCATTGCTGAAGTGGCTAGCATAACCCTGTTTGTCAAGGGCTACCCCCGAGAGTAAATTGAGTCAAAGTTCTGGAACATGTCTGACTTTCTTCAGAGTTATTCTATACCCTGCATTTGTCCGCAACTGTATTTCACCAATTCCCACTATTTGAGAAGAACTGGTATTCCCCATCTTCACTGCTCTGTTGTTGAGTTTATTCCAGTCATACTCCTTAACAGACTCTGGTTTCACTCCCTTCAACTCGATGACATCAAAAAAATCTTTGAAATGTAAAAAATCTATCATCCGAGGTTTCCAGAGGGAGTAATTAGTAGCAGCTAGTTTAATCATTGCACCAGAATGAGAATCTTCCATTTCCATTTTAAGTTTTTAAAGTTTAAAATGAAAATAGATTAAAATCGGGGTTGAATTTCACAAATCCGAGGTACCGTTGCGTCCGGAACGGTCGAAAATGGTGGAATAGACATTTCGTTGGTCTAAATCTGACACAGAGGCTGATTTGTAAATTCTTAAAAGTTCTGGGCCAAAATTGTAAATTTAAAAACTTCAGGGGGCTAAATGAAATTTACCAGGTTGATGATGCGGCTGCTGACGTGGCAGTGCTGACATGGCAGTGTGGGACCGGTTCGCTGATGTGGCAGACACGTGGCGCTGACGTGACGGATGACGTGGTTGGTTGACGTGTCAAGTTGACGTGGCTGTATGGCTGACATGGCAGCTTGCGTGGTGATGACGTGGCGCCACGTGGTCGTCTTCTTCTTCCAGACGCGCTTGTGGCGCGTGGCGAGGGTGGGCTTCACTCTCCCAGAGAGTAGCGGAGCGTTCCGGCTCCTCGGATGTCTGTTTGATCGCCGAAAAATACCGCCGAACTCATCTCAACAAGAGCTATCTGATGGTATGCTCGAAAATAATTTTTGAAAACTTTATCGGAACTCAAATTTTCCGAACCAAGCTCTGTTCTTCGGTTTTACGACCCCAAAGTAGAACCAAAGCTCTGATACCACTTGTTGTGATTCTCTGATCACTTTAGAATATATTTGAAGAAAAAACCGAAATTGTTTCTATTACTCTCAAGAATAGAATTACAAAGTATAAACTTTACAAAACCTCACTACACTCTCTAACACTCACTTTGGGATTCATTTACAAGTGATTCAAGCTTCAATTTATAGGGCAAAAATGTGTGCTACAGTGTACGCGTTTTTGCCAAGTCAATGACAGCTTCACACCAACTTGGACTTTGGAGACTTACTAGCACCGAAAGGTTCTTTGGTGGTTTCTGCTTTTGATGATGATGATTGCTGGATTGAATGATTCATCTTCTTTCATGCATGAATGTTGCATGAAAAGTGAAGGGATGCTGCACTCTACAACCATATCATGAATGATAAAGGTTATTCAAGTAGAAAGGACGCTTTATATGCTCGTTACTCTGAACGTTTCATATTTATTGGATGTGTCATCTATAATAAACAACTTTGGCATTTTCATGTCCAAGTCAACTTATCATAAACTTATTTTATATCCTCAATCAAACACAACTCATTATCTAGCACCATTAAATCACAAAATATAAACCCCCAACACATTCACACAAAAAAACTTCATTTCATTCTAATTACTACAATGACACCCTCCAAAATACATGCTAACAACACTATCAATATCAATTGAGCAATTTCAAACCCTTGGGTATGCAAGGTGCGAATTTGGATTTTATTTTCTTTTGTCCAAAACTGAAAATTGAGAAAATAAGAAGTGAAGAGAAGCTTACCATGCTTGGAAATATACTTGAATGGTTCAAAATGACTTGATATTGGAGACAAGAGAGTGAGGAGAAAATGGCATGATAAGGTCCTCTCTTCTTTTCTCTTCACGTTTCTTTTGGTGAGGGAGAGAGTGAATAGTGTTCTATTTATAGGAAAATGGCTGATTTTTTGTAATGAAATGAGTGGCTAAAATTCTACATACTCTCTCTTTATTCCTTCTTTCAAAGTTTGCTATGTTACTTAGATTTTTCTCCTTATCTCAGTTTCTTAACCCTCTTAAGTCATTTTTTCCTTGGGAGCTCTGCATTATCTTCGACATGTTAGGGTATCACTATTAATACTTTTAGTTTGAATGTTGCTCTCTTATTAACTTTTCCTCTCTAGTATGGTGGGGAACTCTTTATTAGTCGTATACTTTATTTCTTAAGGTCGTCTTCTACGTTGTTTACTATGGCTCCTTACTTTTTTTGAGCTTTTTACTTTCTTGAAGGTTATCCGTTCTACAATAGGGCATATCGTTTCTTTTAAAATTGGCTAAACATACTGTGAATCCCAATCACTTCATCTCCTGCAAGATATCACTATCTTATGATTTTTATCTAGAATCTGTTGAATTTCATGGTTCAACTACCATGTTATCTCATCATTTTTGTGTCTCGTAGGTATTCTCATTTACTTGCTCAAATCCTTATTAGGCTCTAACTTGAGGGTGACTATATGCATCTCATAAAGATCAGAGAACATACCTTACTGGTAATTGCTAAGCTCAATGATGAATAAACAACAAATTCGGATTATTGCTGCAGTTGAGGCAGCAATAGAAGCCATTTGGATTGATAATAAATCTAATTAGATTAGATATAGTTCTGTTAGCGGCTGAGCTAGGCGTCAGCACAGGCTAAAGAATTAATGGTCTCATCGACGATCCAGATATATACTTCTATATCATCTGATTCGTTCGGATCATACATCGTGGCGATGTGATGATCGTATAAATCGCGTCAGAAGATAATTACGCAAATCCGTTGACGAAAACCTTTCTTCAGTAATTTGAGCGAACCGTACATAGTTCGGGTGTTGGACACTTGAGTGACTGGCTATGTGCCAAGTGGGAGATTGTTGGATAAAATGACCCATAGCGTCACTATTTGCACAGATCATTGTTCTGTTGTAGCAAATTAACTATGTGACAAGGAAATTGCACTCTCATCATTTGTGATTAAATCACCATAGATATATAAATGAAGAGAGGTCCATATGATTAGTTCCTGGATTGAGATGATATGAGACAGTATCAGTCCACGAAGGATTAATCATTAAATATCCTTAGCCGGAGTATTATCGAGACAGGACATCAATAATGCGGAATAGGCTAGTATTGCACTTGTGCGCGTTGTGAGGGCACAACGGCATAGTTCTCATATATATAAGTATTGGATACTTATGCAAGTGCGATAGGAGGTCGTGTTTCACCGATGGTACGGGAAACAGCTTCGCTCTGGATAGACCCCTCGGAATCCCATTGGTATTATGACTATGTGTCTATGGGAGGCCGAAATCAAGGTAGGTGTGTATAGTCTTAACCTGAGACTTACATCGCTAATACTTGCGATAATCGGTAGACTTTGGTCTTGGTGGTACATGGCTTTAACCGGTTCTGCGTACACCACTTCTGGGTTTATCAGAGAGTCGTAGTGTATTGGGTGTGATGTCAAGACGGAAGTATCACTTCAGTCATAATGGAGATGATGTCACGCAGGATACAGTACTAGTGCTCTTGAGTGTTGCGCAACCAATCGGGATATTGTGACCAGGTCATAAATATCCGATTATAGAGACTAGTTACCAGACATCCGACATGTGCTTCGGACGGGGCAGACACTTATCCAGCCGCAGCCCTAGCACGTGACTATCCGATACTGGGCCGATATACACAATACTACGGTATACTACGCTTGATACAGATCTATATATTCCTGTAAGAATATTTCTGGAGAATTGGGTAGGCATGGCGCTTTGCTAGAAGCCAACCTTGTCTTGTAAATCGGTATAAACGTAGTACGAGGTACTTACGTGTTTGGATAATCCGAAGACCGTATTTACTGCCAACATATCCGGAGATCTCATGGGTCGCTTCCTGAAGATTCACCGATGATGTATAACTCGCACTTTAATTAATCTAGGATTAATTAGAAGAGAGAGAAAATTAATCTAGGATTAATTGCGGAGATATTTTATCTGGGATAAAATATTAATTAAAGAGAGAGAACGATTAATTTAGAATTAATCGATAAAATAATATATTCGATATATTATAAGAAATTGGATTTCGACGCGGAATTAAAATTAGATTTTAATTCGGGCGAACGAATTAATTTAGAATTAATTCGTTAGCGACGTGAATAGTGATTTCGCTAGGCGTAATCATTTAATTACGACGCGACGGAAAATTCGTTAATTTGGAATTAGCGAACCCGAGCCCGAGAGTGATTGCGAGCGCATTCGCATTTCGAATTTGAGTGTGGCACGCAAGTCACATTAAGCGTCAAATCACTAGTCGTATCAATTGTCAAATCACTTGTCACTTTGAGTGATGTGACATGACATGTTGTCACTTTATTAAAGTGACTTGATGTGAATTCTAAAAGGTGGTTGGGAAAAGTTAAATTGCTTTTCACTTTTACCTTTTGATTTTTGAAGTAAAGTAATATATATATGTTTTATTTAATTTACTTGGTAAATGTAATAAATATATATATTAAAGCTTTATCTTCTCTCTCTCCAACTTTAGGGCATACGGTTTCAAGGAAACCTTTCTCTCTTTCCCTCCTCTTCTTCTCTCACGGTTTTAGCCGATTACTTTCTTTTTTTTTTCTGGTTTTTGCCGAATCAAGAAGAGAATAAAAGGAAGAAGACAAGTGCTAGCACACCTTGGGTTATACATAGGTGATAGGGAAACGAATTTGTGAGCTTGGAATTCCTTTTGGAAGCTTGAAGCTTGGAGCTTCAATGGTGTTCATCCATGGCCGAATTTTTGAGGTTCAAAGAGGAGCAAAACCGAGCACTCCACTGCGTACAAGGACGCCACTGCCGCGCATGGAGAGAGCAGTGCGTTTTTCATCTTCAACCGCATCCAACCGATCAATGTGAGTATGTATTCCGCCTTACTCCTTTGAGTATTCAACTCGTTTTTATGCATGTTGATGATTCTTGGGACTTGATTGAAACTCTACAATGGTATCTTGAGCTATTGGTTGCATAAAACGAATTAGGGTTCTTGAGCAAAATTTGGGGCTTTTTGATTTAAGCATGATTTTGACAAATTGTTTGTTTAAGAATGCTTGTATATGAATTAATTAGAGTTATATGTAATCAATTTGATGAAAAATTAATTGGATTGATTTTCCCCAATTTGCTTAATGTTGGCCAAAACTTTAATTTGGGTAAACTCAATTTGAGCATCAAATGATTAAATTGTTTAGTATAGTATGCTTGAATGAGGTTGAATTGATGTTGTGCATAATCAATTTCATGAAATTTGGTTGGATCCATTTTTCCCCAAATTTTGGGCATGACAAATTTGGGTAAACTTGATTTTGAGCATGTTTAATGAAATTGGATGATTTAGAATGCTTAAATGTTGTTTAATTGATGATTGATTAGATCAATTTGATGAAAAGTGTTTGGAACAATTTTTCCCCAATTTGCTTGTGATGGCCGAATTTGGCAAGTGCCCTATTGTCTTGGTTTTTTGATTTTTTGTTCATTGGATGACTTAGAAATCATTTGGGGATGTTGAATTTATGTTTGATTGGGTTCAATTGGATTTAATTTGATTTGGGCATAATTTCCCTCTTTGGCCGAGACTTTAGCATGTATAAATTGGGTTTGATTTTGATTTAATTATGTTGGACATGATTAATTGATGTTAAGCATGATTAATTGGACAAATTTGATGTTTTGGAAACTTTGATTTGGGCAATTAATAATGCTATACACTTTAGGTAATTTAATTGGAAAATTTGGAATTTTTGGAATTAAATTATTGGGCTTAAAATTGGATTTGGACTTTTTAAGTTGTTATTGGGTTTATTGGACTTTGTTGTACAAAGTTGGTTTAGGCCAAAATTGGTTGGATCCAATTAGGCCCAAAACCGCTTCCAAAAGGCCCAAATGCAACTAATAAACCTTTAACGTTTAATTGGGCCTAATGGGCCTAAATTAATTTATGGGCTTATGGGGTAACTCCCGGATTGGACTTTGGTTGCGGGTTTGACCCGAGTTGACCAAAAGTCCACGCCTCAAGAAATTAATTAAAAGCCCATTGGACTTTAATTAAATTAATATTGGATAGTAATCGGGCTTTGAGACCCGTAGCGATTAAATTTGGAATTTAAATCGTAAAGGTTTATTTTATAAAGTGTAATATTTAATTTGGAATTAAATAATGAATTAGAATTAAATGCGTATTAAATTGGATTTAATTATGTAATTTAATTTAATTCATAGAATTAGTACTTTAAGTACTTATTCGCAAAAACGAGTTTGACTCGAACAAAATCAAATCGTTGTTTGAACATTGGATGATCACTAATTATCAAGATTAATTAATTGGATTGATTGATTGATAACATGCTTGTATGAATACATGGTTGTGATGTTTGAATAATGTATATCGGATGGATATTAGCCGGGTGGGGCAATTTTAGAAATTGTTGTAATAAATTTGATTTATTAAATTGGACCTGCGTGTCCAGCCTTATCTCCTATTTCTTTGTATTCTCTTCTCACCTATTCCCCTCTATGTATATGAGGTTTCTTTAGAAGTGTAGTGTAACGGGTAGAAGAAATATTTGTGCTAGCGGGAGAGAGAAAGTGAGATATTTGATCTAGGATCAATGTGTAAAATATCCATCCTCATATCATTTTTATTTTATCATATGCGCTTTATTATGTGTTTAGAATGCATGTTTAAGGGTGTATGATGATGAGACCTTAACAAAGATATTAAATTGGTAGCCAATTTGCAAGCGAAAAACCCTCGTTAAATATCAAGCGTTTATTTTCCTTCCATTGAGTGATTTTTACTCAAGATTGGCAGGGGTTGTTGGCCAAAGTCAAGCCCTTCTCCGTCAATGATGTGTTTTAATCACGAGGCTTTGTTCCATATCGGTGTCGTGTCCAAGTTGTGGTTTGTTGGCCAAAGTCAAGACCACTTCTTGTCCATTGACATTGATTACGAAGCTTCCATGTCAATGGGTCCGCGCTTGACTGGGATCACTAGGTTTGTTGTGCCAAAGCCAAGGCCTAGTTGATTCAGAGGAAAAAGGTTAGGGTATATATTCGATGTATAGGCATATATAAGATATATGTTTGGGACTTGGATGTCCACCTACTGGATCTTGGAGTTGGATGAGATCCAAGAAGAGAATAAAAGGAAGAAGACAAGTGCTAGCACACCTTGGGTTATACATAGGTGATAGGGAAACGAATTTGTGAGCTTGGAATTCCTTTTGGAAGCTTGAAGCTTGGAGCTTCAATGGTGTTCATCCATGGCCGAATTTTTGAGGTTCAAAGAGGAGCAAAACCGAGCACTCCACTGCAGTACAAGGACGCCACTGCCGCGCATGGAGAGAGCAGTGTGTTTTTCATCTTCAACCGCATCCAACCGATCAATGTGAGTATGTATTCCGCCTTACTCCTTTGAGTATTTAACTCGTTTTTATGCATGTTGATGATTCTTGGGACTTGATTGAAACTCTACATAGCCTTATCATGTCTAACATGATTCGGTTAATCCGTTCGGACACACCGTCACTTTGACGTGTTCCGGGAGGAGTCCTCATTTGAAAGAATACTATACTCTTTCAAGTATATAAGAAACTTATTGCTTAAGTATTTTCCATTACGGTCTTACCATGACGGTATAATACTATAGCCGATCTGTTTATCTATTTCGTGTCGAAACTCTAAAAGTTTACGATCTGTGTTCTTCAAAAGAAACACATAACCATAACGTGATGCCACATCCGTTAAGGTCACGAAATATTCATGTTCACATCTAGCCTAGCTAGATATGGGCCCACTTACTTCACCATGAATAGGGCTAACAGGTCGGTGGCCCTTATACTATTACCAAGTAAATAGTATTTTAGGTACTTTACCTAATAAACTAGATTCGCAGACCTTATTTGAATAGTCAAATCAGTCCTAGTACCCACTCTTCAAAAGTGTGGATATACGAGTCTCGTTAAATTGTGTCCTAGACAACAATGCCACAAATAAGTCTCTATTGATCAAATCAATTTGAGCTATTTATTTGTCATTTTATATGTTTGAGATTTTATTTATATTCAAAATATAAATTCTGTTATTTACATCTAATGTATTTATCTCAGTATCATCTTTATATAATAAAACACTTAGTGTTCTATAATATAAAGGTTTTATCCGCAACGGATTAAACACTGATATAGAGATAATGTCTCTAGTCAAACTAGTTACATTATAACAGTTCCTAATTTAAGTATATACCAAAGGGTAGTTCCTAAACTTAGGTATCTACGGTCGAAACAGCGACTTTCGTCCCGTTTCCGATTCGCAGAGAAATCTCGGCTTGAAGTCAGTATCCAGCTCATAGCGGATTCTTAACATCAATACATATATTTTATGTACCACACTAAGTATTTAAAATCCAATTTCAATACTAGTAGTGAACATAACTTTGACAAATATTTTTAAAGTTAGAGCCTCGCCCTTTCTTTAATTCCTCCGTGTCTTCCATATCCAAATGGTAGTACTTTGGGATATGTCAATTATCTTTTCAATATTTCACAAACCTTTGGCCAAGCCTTGGGTTTCGGAATATCGAAACGATGTGTACCTCGTGCTACATGCCCAATTGCAAACTTTCACTTTATCTCCTCTAGAATAGTCAATTAATTCTCCAAGAATTATAAATTGCAATTTTAATACTTCTTAAATCTAAAATTAGATTTATGACAAGTATATTAAATTAAGCACTAAAGTCATCATCACATAAATCTTCCAAAGATTTTATGCTCTACTTATTTTGCTTAATTTTGGGCTTAAGGTATAATAAGTTATTTTATCAAATAAAGTAACCTATTACTTATTCCCAATTTGAAAATTAAATCATTTAAAATATTTTAATCCCAGCTTATATTTTAAATATCCAACTTTTTAATTTTATCTTGATTACAATAGTCCAACTATTTAAACAACGATTAGTGGTACTATATATATTATAATGATTATAATAGTCCAACTATATAATCAAATATAATCCAAATTAATTAACCTCAATTACATTGATTACTATAATCCAATTATAAAATCAACTGTAAACTGAAATTAATTAATTCAAATATATTGATTAATATAATCCAATTATATATAATCAAGTATAATATAGTCCAACTGTTTATTAAAACAACAATTTAAATATTAGTCCAACTAACATTTAATCTAATGACGAAATAATTTAAATGAGCGTGTATGGCGAGTAATTGAACGAATATTGCAAATTCAATTCTTGCCTCCCACTATTTTTCGTCGAGCCTCTAACCCTCTGTCGAGTACTCGGGAAACCGTGTTTCCTAGTGGGCTAGGATCCCGTTAAATATCACACAATCTTGACTTTGGCCAACAAATTGTATGATAATTAACTAGGTAGATCTCTAAGATCAATTGGATCTCATCCAACTCCTATATCCAGTAGGTGGACATCCAAGTCCCAAACATATATCTTATATATGCCTATACATCGAATGTATACCCTAACATTTTTCCTCTGAATCAACTAGGCCTTGGCTTTGGCACAACAAACCTAGCGATCCCAGTCAAGCGCGGACCCATTGACATGGAAGCTTCGTAATCAATGTCAATGGACAAGAAGTGGTCTTGACTTTGGCCAACAAACCACAACTTGGACACGACACCGATATGGAACAAAGCCTCATGATTAAAACACATCTTCGACGGACAAGGGCTTGAATTTGGCCAACAACCCCTGCCAATCTAGGATCTTGAGCAAGAATCACTCAATGGAAGGAAAAAACGCATGATATTTGATGAGGGCTTTTCGTGTGCAAATTGGCTACCAAATTTAATTATCTTTGTTAAGGTCTCATCATCATACACCCTTAAACATGCATTCTAAACACATAATAAAGCGCATATGTAAAATAATAATGATATGCGGATGCATATTTTACACATTGATCCTAGATCAAATCTCTCACTTTCTCTCTCCCGCTAGCACAAATATTTCTTCTACCCGTTACACTACACTTCTAAAGAAACCTCATTTACATTGAGGGGAATAGGTGAGAAGAGAATACAAAGAAATAGGAGATAAGGCTGGACACGCAGGTCCAATTAATAAATCAAATTTATTACAATTTCCAAAATCGCCCCACCCGACTAATATCCACCTGATATACATTATTCAAACATCACAACCATGTATTCATACAAGCATGTTATCAATCAATCAATAAAATTAATTAATCTGATAATTAGTGATCATCCAATGTTCAAACAAATATTTGATTTTGTTCGAGTGAAACTCGTATTGCGAACAAGTACTTAAAGTACGAATTCCCGAATTAAAATTAAATTACATGATTAAATCCAATTTAATACGTATTTAATTCTAATTAATTATTTAATTCCAAATTAAATATTACACTTTATAAAATAAACCTTTACGACTTAAATTCCAAATTTAATCGTTACGGGTCTCAAAGCCCGATTAATATCCAATATTAATTTAATTAAAGTCCAATGGGCTTTTAATTAATTTCTTGAGGCGTGGACTTTTGGTCAACTCGGGTCAAACCCGCAACCAAAGTCCAATCCGGGAGTTACCCCATAAGCCCAGAAATTAATTTAGGCCCATTAGGCCCAATTAAACGTTAAAGGTTCATTAGTCGCATTTGGGCATTTTGGAAGCGGTTTTGGGCCTAATTGGATCCAACCAATTTTGGCCTAAACCAACTTTGTACAACAAAGTCCAATAAACCCAATAACAACTTTAAAAGCCCAAATCCAATTTTAAGGCCCAATAATTTAATTTCAAAAATTCCAAATTTTCCAATTAAATTACCTAAAGTGTATAGCATTATTAATTACCCCAATCAAAGTTTCCAAAACACTAAATTTGTCCAATTAATCATGCTTAACATCAATGATCATGTCCAACATAATTTGATCAAAATCAAACCCAATTTCATGCTTCAAGTGTCTCGGCCAAAGGGGAAAAATATGCCCAAATCAAATTCAATCCAATTGAACCCAATCAAACATAAATTCAACATCCCTAAATGATTTCCAAGTCATCCAATGAACAAAAAATCAAAAATCCAAGACAATATTAGGGTTCATATTTTCGGCCATCACAAGCAAATTGGGGAAAATTGTTCCAAACACTTTTTCATCAAATTGATCTAATCAGTCATCAATTAAACAACATTTAAGCATTCTAAATCATCCAATTTCATTAAACATGCTCAAAATCAAGTTTACCCAAATTAAAGTTTTGGCCAACAATAAGCAAATTGGGGAAAATCAATCCAATTAATTTTTCTTCAAATTGATTACATATAACTCTAAGTTATTCATATACAAACATTCTTAAACAAACAATTTGTCAAAATCATGCTTAAATCAAAAAGCCCCAAATTTTGCTCAAGAACCCTAAAAACGTTTTATGCACAAATGGCTCAAGATACCATTGTTGAGTTTCAATCAAGTCCCAAGGATCATAAATCATGCATAAAAACGAGTTGAATACAACCAAATGAGGTGCGGAAAAGACTCACATGGATCGGTTGGATGCGGCGAAGATGGAGTGCGAACTGCTATCCCTTGCTCGGCAGTGAGCTGCGCATGTGGGGCTGCACGGCGTGGGGCTGCTTCCTCCTCCAATAATCGGCCATGGGAGACACCATTGAAGATCCAAGCTTCAACTTCCAAGCTCACGAACTCACTTCCCTATCACCTTTGTATTCCTCCATGAGTGTGCTAGCACATAGATCTTGCAACAAGATCTTTGCTTCTCCATTTTGCTCGGCAGAAAACCAGAAAACAGAGAGAAAGAAAACCGGTCCAAGACCGAGAGAGAAGATGAAGAAGTTTTTGGCTCCAAAAGCCTAATACCGTAAATGAGAGAGAGAGAATGAGTTAGAAAAATAAAAATTGTAAAAAGTTTATATAATTTCCAAAAATATTTAATAACCATTACTTTTTCTATTTCAAAAAGCAAAGCATTAAATGCTTGTCTATCACCTCAAATCAATTCACATCAATCACTCAAATGTCACATCACTCAAAGTGACATGTGATTTGACGCTTGATGTGACTTGCGATTTTGACGCTTGATTTGACTTGTGTGCCGCACTCGAATTCGAAATGCGAATGCACTCGCAAACAATCCCGGGCTCGGGTTCCCTAATTCCAAATTAACGAATTTTCCGTTGCGTCGTAATTAAATGATTACGCCTAGCGAATTCACTATTCACGTCGCTAACGAATTAATTCTAAATTAATTCGTTCGCCCGAATTAAAATCCAATTTCAATTCCGCGTCGAAATCTAATTTCGTTATAATATATCGAATATTTTAATTTATCGATTAATTCCAAATTAATCGTTCTCTCTCTTTAACGATATTTTATCCGAGATAAAATATCTCCGTAATTAATCCCAGATTAATTTTCTCTCTCATCGAATTAATCCCAGATTAATTAAAGTGCGAGTCATACGTCATCGGTGAATCTTCAGGAAGCGACCCATGAGATCTCCGGATATGTTGGCAGTAAATACGGTCGTCGGACTATCCGAACACGTAAGTACCTCGTACTACGTTTATACCGATTTACAAGACAAGGTTGGCTTCTAGCAAAGCGCCATGCCTACCCAATTCTCCAGAAATATTCTTACAGGAATATATAGATCTGTATCAAGCGTAGTATACCGTAGTATTGTGTATATCGGCCCAGTATCGGATAGTCACGTGCTAGGGCTGGGGCTGGATAAGTGTATGCCCCGTCCGAAGCACATGTCGGATGTCTGGTAACTAGTCTCTATAATCGGATATGCATGACCTAGTCATAATATCCCGATGGTTGCGCAACACTTAAGAGCACTAATACCGTATCCTGCGTGACATCATCTCCACTATGACTGAAGTGATACTTCCGTCTTGACATCACACCCAATACACTACGACTCTCTGATAAACCCATAAGTGGTGTACGCAGAACCGGTTAAAGCCCTGTACCACCAAGACCAAAGTCTATCGATTATCGTAAGTATTAGCGATGTAAGTCTCAGGTTAAGACCATACACACCTACCCTGATTTCGGCCTCCCATAGACACATAGTCATAATACCAATGGGATTCCGAGGGGTCTATCCAGAGCGAAGCTGTTTCCCGTACCATCGGTGAAACACGACCTCTTATCGCACTTGCATAAGTATCCAATACTTATATATATGAGAACTATGCCGTTGTGCCCTCACAACGCACACAAATGCAATACTAGCCTATTCCGCATTATCGATGTCCAGTCTCGATAATACTCCGGCTAGGGATATTTATGATTAATCCTTCGGGGACTGATACTGTCTCATATCATTCTCAGTCCAGGAACTAATCATAGGGACCTCTCTTCATTTATATATCTATGGTGATCTAATCACAAATGATGAGAGTGCAATTTCCTTGTCACATAGTTAATTTACTACAACAACACAATGATCTGTGCAAATAGTGACGCTATGGGTCATTTTGTCCAACAACCCATACCCCAAGTTGTTTTCTAACTCTCTCCGATCTACGCGGTTCTTGTGTATTCGAAGATTACTGGTATAGTTTCATCCTTGATGAACTATATATGTGTTCCATTAAGGATCTGTGCCTGGAATAGTATTACTCTGATTTTCATCGAGTTTTACTATCCTCCCACTTACCACTGCATATCGGTATTCCTCTTAGGAAAACCACATGGCGAGCAAAAATTACATTGTTCTCCTGTGAGTTGTATAAGTACTATACTTTGGTATCCCTAGAATAACCTAC
The DNA here is from genome assembly GCA_019454045.1 of Zanthoxylum bungeanum. Lineage (NCBI taxonomy): Eukaryota > Viridiplantae > Streptophyta > Magnoliopsida > Sapindales > Rutaceae > Zanthoxylum > Zanthoxylum bungeanum. The sequence goes on from SKCR01049994.1 coordinate 24,662, forward strand.
AATTGGCACTTATCCAATTTGGGTTTCAGTTTGGTATCATCCAAACATATTCCTAGCATACCCAAATTATCAGGAATGAGAAACCCAGTTTCTTTCCTGTTCATATCTAATATGATATATGTCAAACAAATTTTTATGGAACCTTATTCAAAATAAGTTCATGCACTGTTAAAGCTTATCCGTTGAAGGAATTGGTAGCTCAGAGCGACTCATGATTAACCTTATCATGTCCAACAAAATTCGGTTAGTCAGTTCGGACACACCGTCAAACTGACGTGTTCCGGGAGAAGGCCTAATTTGAAAGAATACTTTATTCTTTCAATTATATTAGAAACTTATTGCTTAAGTATTTTCCATTACGGTCTAACCGTGACGGTTTAATACTTTAGCCGATCTGTTTGTATATTCCGTGTCGAAACTTTAAAAGTTTCCGATTTTTGTTTCAAAAGAAACACATAACCATAACGCGATGCCACATCCGTGAAGGTCACGAATTATTCATATCCACATCTAGCCTAGCTAGATATGGGCCTACTTGCTTCACTGTGAACTAGGGCTAACAGATCGGTGGCTCTTACACTTTTACCAAGTAAATAGTATTATAGGCACTTTGTCTAATAAACTAGATTCGTAGACTTTATTTGATTGGAATCAAAATTAGTCCTGGTACCCACTCTTCAAAATTGCGGATATACGATTATTGTTTAATCGTGTCCCAGACAACAATGTCACAATTAATTTCTTCTGATCAAATCAGTTTCAGCTGTTTGTTGGTCATGTAATACATTTGAGATTTATTTATATTCAAAATATAAATTCTGTTATTCACATCTAATGTGTTTATCTCAATATCATCTTTATATAATAAAACACTTTAGTGTTCTAGAATATAAAGGTCAATCCGCAATGGATAAACACTGATATGGAGATAATGTTTCTAGTCAAACTAGTTACATTATAACAATTTCCAAATTTAAGTACACACCCGAAGGTAGTTCCTAAACTTAGGTATCTACGGTTGAAACCGTGATTTTCGTCCCGTTTCTGATTCGCAGATAAATCTCTATTGAAGTCAGTATCCTGTTCAAAACAGATTCTGAACATCAATATATTTATGCACCACACTAAGTATTTAAAATCCAATTTTAATATCAGTAATGAACATATTGTTGACAAACATATTTGAAGTCGGAGCCAAGCCCGTCTTCAATTCCTTCATGTCTGCCTTGTCCAAACGGCAGTCACGCTTCAGCGATCCCATTTGCCATAATTTAGGCAGACATTTTGGGATATGTCATTTATCTTCCCAGAAGATTATAATGATTTTGCCTTTGCCCTTTTCCATATTCCAGAAGCCTTTGGCCAAGCCTCGGGTTTCTAGAATATCGAAATGAAGTGTGCCTTGCGCTACTTGCCTATTGCAAACTTTGACTTTGTCTCCTCCTTGAGAATAGTCATTAACTCTCCAAGAGTTATCAATTGCAATTTCAGTACTTCTAATATCTAATTATAGATCTATGAAGATCCTTCAATTTCATTATCATACTTTAAGGATCTAATCCTTAGTTCTGATTCAGAAATTAAGGAGTCTACTGCGACAAGCTTAATGGATTAAGAACTAAAGTTATCATTACATAAATCTTCCAAAGATTATGCTCTACTATTTGCTTAACTCCGGGCTTAGGCCTAATATGTTATTTTATCAAATAAAGTAACTTATTATTTTTCCAGAACCATCCTGAAATTCTTCCCAATATTGAAAATTAAACCATTTAAATACATTTTCCCTAGGATTATGTTTTAAATGTCAATTTTTCAATTTTATCTTGATTCTAATAGTCCAACTATTTAATCAACGATTTCGGGTACTTTTAAATATAATGATTATTATAGTCCAACTATATTAATCAACTATGCTTTAATTAAATCAAATATATTGATTACTATAATCTAATTATATAACCAACTATAAATGAATTATTTGAATACAGTCCAACTGTTTTATTTAAAAACAACAATTTAAATATTAGTCCAACTAACATTTAATTTATTTGACGAATGATATTTATAATTGAGCGCGTATGGCAAGTAATTAAACGAATATTGCAAATTCAATTCTTACCTCCCACTATTTTTCGGCGAGCCTCTAACCCTCTATCGATTACTCGGGAAACCGTGTTTCCTAGCGGGCTAGGATCCCGTTAAATATCACACAATCTTGACTTTGGCCAACAAATTGTATGATAATTAACTAGGTAGATCTCTAAGATCAATTGGATCCAATCCAATTCCTAGATCAAGTAGGGGGACATCCAAGTCCGAAACATATATCTTATATATGCCAATACATCCAATGTATTACCTAACCTTTTTCCTCTGAATAAACTAAGCCTTGGCTTTGGCACAACAAACTTAGTGATCCCAGTTAAGCGTGACCCATTGACCATGGAAAACTTCGTAATCAATGTCGATGGACAATAAGTGGTCTTGACTTTGGCCAACAAACCACAACTTGGACAAGACACCAATATGGAACAAAGCCTTCGTGATTCAAACACATCCTCGACGGACAAAGGCCTTGACTTTGGCCAACAAGCCAATGCCAGTCTCGGATCTTGAGTAAGAATCACTCAATAGAAGGAAAAACATTTAATATTTGTGAGGGTTTTTCGCGTGCAAATTGGCAACCAATTTATTATCTTTGTTAAGGTCTCATCATCATACACCCTTAAACATGCATTCTAAACACATAATAAAGCGCGTATAATAAAATAATAATGATATGAGGATGTATACTTTACACATTGATCCTAGATCAAATCTCTCCCTTTTCTCTCTCCCGCTAGCACATGTATTTACTTCTACCCGTTACACTACACTTCTAAAGAAACCTCATTTACATTGAAGGGATAGGTGAGAAGAGAATACAAAGAGTATGGAGGTGATAAGGCTGGACACGCAGGTCCAATTAATAAATCAAATTTATTACAACAATTTCTAAAATTGCCCCACCCATCTAATATCCATCCGATATACATTATTCATGCATCGCAACCATGTATTCACACAAGCATGCTATCAATCAATCTAATCAAATTAATTAATCTGATAATTAGTGACCATCCAATGTTCAAACAACGATTTGATTTTGCGCGAGTTAAACTCATTTTGCGAATAAGTACTCAAAGTACGAATTCTCGAATTAAATTAAACTACATAATTAAATCCAATTCAATTTGTATTTAATATTAATTCGCTATTTAATTCCAAATTAAATATCACACTTTATTAATAAACCTTTACGACTTAAATTCCAAATTTAATTGCTACGGGTCTCAAAGCCCGATTAACGTCCAACGTCAATTTAATTAAAATCCAATGGGCTTTTAATTAATTCTTAAGGCGTGGACTTTTGGTCAACTCGGGTCAAACCCAATAACCAAAGTCCAATCCGGGAGTTACCCCATAAGCCTAGAAATCAATTTAGGCCCAATTAAACTAATTAAGGTCCATTAGTCGCATTCAGGCTTTATGTAAGCGGTTTTGGGCCCAATTGGATCCAACCAATTTAGCCTAAACCCAACTTAGTACAACCAAGCCCAATTACAACACTGAAGCCTAATTTTAACAAAATAGGCCAAATAATTAAATTACCAAATTCCAAATTCCCAATTTAATTACATAAAGTGTATAACATAATTAATTACCCAATTAACATTTCTAAAACATCAATTAGCCTAATTAATCATGCTTATCAACATTAAATCATGTCCAACACAATTTATCAAAAAATCAAACCCAATTACATGCTACACTACTCTCGACTTTTAGGGCAATTTGATATCTGATTTGGTTTCAATCCAATTAAATCCACAATCGACATAAATCAACATTCCTGAATGATTTCCAACACATCCAATGAATCAAAAAACAAAAATCCAAGACATTAGGGCTCTCAAGGATTCAAAAAAGCCTCCAAAATTGGGGGAAAATGTTCCAAACACATTTTCATCAAATTGATCCAATCAATCCTCAATTAAACATCAATTAAGCATATTAAATCATCCAATTTCATTATTCATGCTCAAAATCAATTTTACCCAGTTTTTAACCCTAAATCATTTTCATGCTCAATATTGGCTCTGATACCATTGTTGGAATTCTCTAAGGTCCCAATGATCATTATCAAGCATGAAACAAGTGCAAATACAATCAAAGGAGAATGGTGGAATCATACTCACAATGAACGGATTAGATGCTACGAAGAACAAAACTTTCTGCCCTCCTCCATGATGCTCGGTAGTGGGCTGATTTTGTCTTCAAAATTTCGGCCATGGACTCCATTAAAGCTCCAAGCTCTTGATGATGATGATTCCATGCCCATGAAATGAGTTCACTATCACATTTGTATGGATCCTATGGTGTGCTAGCACTTGGTGTTTTTGCCACAAAAACACCATCTTATTACTCCTTCATAATTCGGCAGTTGCAGAGAAAGAGAAGGCAGAATTCGGTCCTAGACCGTGTGAGAGAGGAGGAGTTTTTGGCTCCAAAACCGTAAAACCAAAAGAGAGAAATGAAAATGTAATGTTATAATTTAACCAAAAATCAATTAACATATACCATTTTTCAATTTTCAAAAGTCAAGCAATAAAAGCCCTCAACCACCAACATCAATCAATCAAGTGACAACTTGTCACATCACTCAAAGTGACATGTGATTTGACGCTTGATGCGACTAATGATTTGACGCTTGATTTGACTTGCATGCCGCACTCGAATTCAAAATGCGAATGCGCTCGTAAACAATCCCGGGCTCGGGTTCGCTAATTCCAAATTAACGAATTTTCTGTTGCGACGTAATTAAATGATTTTGCCTAGTGAAATCACTATTCACGTCGCTAATGGATTAATTCTAAATTAACTCGTTCGCCCGAATGAAAATCTAATTTCAATTCCGCGTCGAAATCCAATTTCATTTAATATATCGAATATATTAATTTATCGATTAATTCCAAATTAATCGTTCTATCTTTTAAATAATTATTTATCCTAGATAAAATATCTCCGTAATTAATCCCAGATTAATTTTCTCTCTCATCAAATTAATCCCAGATTAATAAAGTGCGAGTCATACGTCATCGGTGAATCTTCGGGAAGCGACCCATGAGATCCCCGGATATGTTGGCAGTAAATTCGGTCGTCGGACTATCCAACACGTACATACCAAGTACGACGTTTATACCGATTTACAAGACATGGTTGGCTTCTAGCAAAGCGCCATGCCTACCCAATTCTCCAGAATTATGCTTACAGGAATAAGAGATCTATATCAGGCGTAGTATACGTAGTATTGCGTATGTCGATCCAGTATCGGATGATCACGTGCTAGGCCTGGGGCTGAATCTGTCTGTCTGCCCCGTACGAAGCACATGTTGGATGTCTAGTAACTAGTCTCTATAATCGGATATACATGACCTTGTCATAATGTCCCGATAGCTGCAGCATTTAAGAGAACCAGTCCCGTATCCTACGTGACCATCATCTCCACTATTACTGGAGTGATACTTCTGTCTTGACATCACACACCCAACACACTACGATTCTCGATATGCCCAGAAGAGGCATAACAGAAACCGGTTAAAGCCCTGGACGACCAAAAACTAAAGTATATTGATTGTCGCAATATTAGCGGTGCAAGTCTCAGGTTAAGACCAAATACACCTACCCTGATTTCGGACTTCCATAGACACATAGTCATACTACCAATGGAATTTCGAGGGGGTCTATCCAGAACGAAGCTATTTCTCGTACCATCGGTAAAACACAACCTCCTATTACACTTGCATGAGTATTTTATACCCAAATATATGAGAAATATGTTGTTGTGCCCTCACAATGCGCACAAGTGTAATACTAGTCTTTTACGTATTTATCGATGTCCAATCTCGATAATACTCTGACTAGGATATTTAATGATTTATCCTCCGTGGACTGATACTGTCTCATATCATCTCAATCCAGGAATAAATCATAAGGACCTCCTATCATTTATACATCTAGGTGATCTAATCACAAAAATAAGAGTGCAATCTCTTTTGTCACATAGTTAATTTGTACAACAACACCATGATCTGTACAAATAGTGATGCTATGGGTCATAATTTTCCAACACCAAGGTTTTCATAAATTAAGAAAATGACATAATTCTTCAAACCCATCTACCCGACCCCAGACCCCCAAAATTTCATTCTTGGTGAACCTCTATCGCATCGGCCGGCGTGACAGGCCAGAGGGGTGCGTCGAATACCCCTCCATCTTGTGGTGGCTAGCGGCTGCCCTAGAACGCCAGTGAACGATGAAGGAGAGAGAGAAACGAACGAGTAATGAGTATCTCAATCCTAGCTTGTCGCTTCATTTCACGGCCCAAGCCACCCGCCAAGTCGAAGCTCTCGGAGAGTACTACAAGTTGGTAGTGATACATTTTCCATTTCGTGCATGCTGGCACATAAAATGAGAAAGAAAGCGATGCTTAATAGTGACCCATGAGTGAACAGTAGCTCCGATATAAATTCAATCGATTCCCGTGTGTTCGATGGATCGTTTGGAGTCTATCTATGCCTTCGAAATCTCGATTTGACTAGGACTTGGAGTGCTCGCGAAGCCATGTAAGTAACCCATTCAATGAGAAATTGAATTGGTGAATTTGTGTTTTGAATATATATATATTGTTGGGGTCAAATCAGGGAAGTGCAAGAAGCGATGTTCAGGCGAAATCGTAGTTTAAAATTTTTAAACTTACGAATAAATTATTTAATATCCAATATTAATAATTCATTCATATTTCACCTAAACATATTTATTTGTTATCATATTGTACGGGCAAAATTTGGGCCCAAGAGTAAAATCGACATTTCACCTCGGGACCAACCACAAAACCCGAAACTCATTAGTAAGTCCAACCCGAGAACCAATATCAGACAAAGAGGCATCATGGGCCCAAGCTCATTGTCATCAAGAGGGCCAACAGACACTACAGTTACCAAATTAAGAAAAAACGCCAAAAAGCTCATAAATCCTCCACTAAATCAACTGTTACGGAGATTCCAATGGGTAGAAGAATATTAAATGACCCAAATTCGAAGAACTTATAAAAAGGGAAAGGTAATATCTTGGAGGGACATTCAACATTACTCAGTTCCACTGCATACCACCTTCGACATACCAGCACACCCTGCCCTCACGGCTAACAAACTGAGACTGAGGTAACTACTAGCCTTGATCTCCATATGTGCTTCTCATCTGCATCACTGACTTGAGCGTCTGAGTGCTTACGGCACCCACCACACCGGTGGGCAGTGACTTTCTCATTCTTCCTACCCTTGTTTTGCAGGTTCGCTAGTGCCCTTAAAATCCAGATTCTCGATTGTGGACCTCTGGTGAAAATTGGCATCCACAATTTGGCACCCACCGTGGGGCCCTAAGCAAATTATTACAAACGAAAAATCATTTAATTCACTCTCAAAACAATTGATAATGGCTTCTGGAAATGAGCAGACGCCAGACCCTATGGCGACACAACTTGCCATGCTCCAAGAACGATTACAAGCTCTAGAAGAGGAGAATCTGACTATGCGAAACTCCAATGTGAGTCTACAGAAACAGCTGGAGCAGTTTACCTCAACTTCTCAACATCACGATGTCCCTAGACAAACCAGCAACCAAGCAATCCAACAGTCCCGCCCACATCAGATGGGCAGGTTAATGACAACCCACCAATTCCCCATGGCCCGACTTCATCTCTCGACCCAACTCAGCAAGTTGCATCCTCCATAAGAAATGGAGATGATGGAATTCAAAGAAGCAATCATGTCTAGACTACCAGGGGTAAGGCTGCCAATTAGAATGAGAAGAGCGGGAGCGATTTCCGATACCCCGTTTGTGGAGACAATCGTAGCTGTTGAACTACCACATAAATTTAGCCCGCCCGAAATGAAGCTATATGATGGATCCACCGATCCAGACGAACATGTAATACATTACAAGTACAAGATGATATCAACTGGCTTGGCACCAAGCCAATGAGAAGCTGAAATGTGCAGATGCTTCAGAGAAATGTTGGCAGGATCGGCGCTTACTTGGTTCATCAACCTACTATACAGATCCATCGAGTCTTACCAACAATTAACAGACAATTTTGTGCAGCACTTTGCGAGTTCGTGTAAGCTTGAGAAGACTACAGATGATCTTAATACCAACCAACAGAGGAGAGGGAAGTCATTGCGGAGCTACGTAGCTCGCTTCAATAAGGAAATAATTAATATTTCGGATCTCCATCAACCTACAACGGTGGAGGCTTTCCGGAATGGACTACTCTACGAAAGTGGACTCTACAAAAAACTAACCAAGTTTCGATGCTACACGATGGACCAGGCCATGGCACGGGCCCAGGTTGAAATAAGATGGGAAGAGGACAAGAGAAATAAAAGAAAATAGGACATTCCTAGCTCGCAGATTGATAGAAGGACGGTTGTTTCCAGGCGACGCAACATGGTTGTCATCCTCATACGGAAAAGAGAATCCAACAGAGAGGAGAATGTAGACCTTTCCAAAAAGACTTTGACAGACGACCAAGGCCTTACAAAAACCGGGAGGAAGCACCAGCAAGCAAACCCAGGCTCTCAAACTACAACTTTACAATTTCCCCATGGGAATTGGTTTCGGTACTAAAGAAAATGGGAAATGAAGTGAAATGGCCCCCACGCTCCAGGGAGAGCTCTACGAAAAAAAGATACCAGAAAATGGTGTGAGTTCCATCGAGATTATGGCCATACGACGGCAGAGTGTGTAGCTTTGAGATTATAGGTCCTGGAGTTTTAAACAAGGGATTTCTAAGGGATTTTCTCACAGAGAAGGGGAAAGCCACCTTGGCACGAAAGGATGAGAGAGACGGTCAATGAGAGGCTTCAACCCCACCTCCACCAATTAACAACACTGTTAATGTTACTTTAGAAGGATCAGTGGAGTCTCGTATTCAGCGGCCAAACGGCATTCGAGAGCTCTTGCTAGCAGTGTTTCACACAATACGATGTCAGTGGACAAGATGTTCACCAACTTGACTATGGAGTTCCCAGACAACAGACATTCACATAATTTGAATCAACACCACGATGCTCTAGTTATCTCTTTGCAAGTGGCAAACTTTATGATCAAACGAGTGTTGGTCGACACGGGCTCTTCATCAAACATCATTTTCGCCACAGCCCTCGCAGACATGGGACCGAGTTGGACAAGATAAACAGACAGACGACAGTGCTGATCGGATTTAGTGGGGAACAAAAATTCACAATAGGAGAAATATCACTCCCAGTCTACGTAGCGGGAGTGAACAAAATGACCACGTTCTTGGTCTTGGACAGCCCCTCAGCCTACAATCTTATCATAGGCATACCTTGGATTCATGAGATGAGGGCAGTTTCATCCATCTATCACCAAGTTCTTAAGTTCCCTACCAGATGGGGGATTCAAGAGATTAAAGGCGATAGATCTGCATCCAGAAGCTGTTACCAGACGACCTTAAATGTGAAAGCCGAGTGGGCATAGCAATTACAGAGTGGATCTCGTGGCACAGAGCTGACACTACCAAATCTATAGGAGCTTGATAAGATCCAAATTCACTCTCAATTTGTAGATCACAAGGCTCATATTGGAGCTAACTTGGATCCCAAACTACGAGCCGATTTGACCGGATTCCTGAAGAGGCGACACGATAATTTTGCATGGTCTCATAAAGATATGACGGGAATCGACCCCGAGCTGATTACTCACGAACTGCACGTAGATCCAGATCACACCCCAGTCAGGCAGAAGAGAAGGAAGTTCACCTAATAAAGAAATCGAATCATTGATGATGAGGTTCAGAAATTGTTACAGAATGAAGCTGTCAGGGAAGTGCAGTTTCCAGAGTGGCTTGCCAATGTGGTTGTTGTTAGAAAAAAGAATGGAAAGTGGAGAATCTGCATCGACTTTACGGATCTGAACAAAGCCTGTCCAAAGGACTCATTCCCACTACCACACATAGACTCGATGGTCGACGCTACAGCTGGGCATGAGTTGTTTAGTTTCATGGATGCGTATTCAGGCTAGAATCAGATCCTCATGCATCCAGACGACCAAGAGAAGACAGCCTTTGTCACCAACCAAGGCATATACTGCTACAAGGTTATGCCATTCGGCCTGAAAAATACAGGGGCCACATACCAACGACTGGTCAATAAGATGTTCTCCAATCAAATTGGGAAGACAATGGAGGTTTACATAGACGACAAGCTGGTGAAGTCTTCTAAATCAGAACAACATCGTGAGCACCTGGAAGAAGCCTTCAACATCATGGACAGGTACGCGATTAAGTTAAATCCTACTAAGTGTGCATTTGGTGTTGCTTCAGGGAAATTCTTGGGATACATAGTCACTCGATGAGGAATTGAAGTGAATCGAGACCAGATCAAGTCAATCCTTGAAATCCCCTCACCTTCTAGCCCAAAGGATGTCATTCGACTTGCGGGGGGGATAGCAGCACTGAACAGGTTCATCTCCAAGTCCATGGACAAGAGCTTTCTGTTCTTCTCAGCCTTAAAAAAGGCCAATAACTTCGAGTGGACTCCCACTTGTGAAGAAGCTTTGGAAGGACTCAAGCGATATCTTACCACCCCACCTTTGTTGTCAAAGCCACTCGACAACAAGAGGCTATTTATCTATCTGGGGGTCTCAGAAAATACGGTTAGTGCAAACTTAATCAAAGAAGAAGCGGAAGCATAACTCCCAGTCTACTACGTAAGTAAAGCACTGCTGGGAGCAGAATCACGCTACCCACTAATGTAGAAATTGGTATTAACTTTGATAATGGGTACAAGAAAGCTTAGACCCTACTTTCAGGGACATCCAATCACGGTGTACACTACATATCCTTTAGGAACCATACTCCATAAACCAGAATTACCGGGGAGATTGATGATGTGGGCGATTGATCTCTGGGAACATGACATCATGTACCTGCCCAGGACCGCCATCAAATCTCAAGCCTTAACAGACTTTGTAGCTGAATTCACTCCCAGCCTACTTGCTGCAGCTGAAACAGAAGTCAACTCTGTCCATTCGACCATTCCATGGAAACTTACAGTCGAAAAATCTAGTAACAAAAAGGGTTGTGGCCTCGGGATAATGATTACCACTTCGGAAGGCGGCGTTCTACAACAAGCAATCAAGTGTGGTTTCAGAGTCACCAACAACGAGACAGAATATGAGGCACTGATAGCAAGGTTGTCCTTAGCTAAAGAACTCAGAGCTATAAATATAGAAGTAAAGTCTGATTCAAAACTGATTGTCAACCAGATCTAGGGGTCCTATCACACACGAGGTCCATAGATGGCATCCTATTTACAATAGATAAAAGATATTCAGTCGACATTTGAGAAACTCACTATAACCCAAGTCCATAGAAGCGAGAACTCTCAAGCGGATGCTCTAGCCACCCGCGGTTCAACGATGGAGGGAGACAAACCACGTTCAAAACCGGTGGTGTACTTGAACTGGCCAGCAATTTGGAAAGAAGAAAGAATGGCCGCCTCTATCAATTCAATAGACTCATGGATGACACCTATTGTCAAATATCTGTAAGAAGGCATGCTTCCAGATGATAAAATCCAAGCCAGAAAAGTTCAGAGACAGTCTACAAGGTTCACCATATTCGATGTTCAGTTGCTAAAAATATCATTTCTAGGACCCTACCTTAAGTACCTCACACACGACGAGGTGCAGCATGTGTTGGCGGAGCTATATGAGGGGGAATATGGGAATTAGCTTGGAGGTAGGAGCTTGGCACTTAGAGCCCATTTGATAGGCTACTACTGGCCTACAATGAGGTCCGACTAAGCTGAATTCACTAAAAAGTGTGAAAAATATCAAAGGTTTGCTCCAGTCTCACATCTCCCACCAGAAATACTCAATCACATCTTATCTCCTAAGTCGTTCATGAGGTGGGGAATGGATATCGTCGGGAAACTCACAGCCGCCCCAGGGCAGTGAGTCTACATGCTTGTGCTGACGGATTACTACTCGAAGTGGATCGAAGCAGAATCATTCGCCAGGATATGCGACAAAGAGGCACAAACATTCGTCTGGAAGAATATCATTTTTTGGTTCGGCATACCAAGAGAAATCATAACTGATAATGGTTCGCAATTCATCAGCCATCACTTTCAAGATTTCTGCAAGAATTGGGGCATAAAGTTGAGCTTCTCAACCCCACGCTTCCCACAAGCTAACGGCCAAGCCGAATCTTCTAACAAAATGATTTTGAACACTTTGAAGAAGAAATTAGAGAAGGCGAAAGGCGCTTGGGCAGATGAACTCCCGGGGGTGTTGTGGTCTTACAGGACAACGGCCCGATCATCAACAGGCGAAACCCCATTCTCACTAGCATTTTGAACGGAAGCAGTAATATCGCCTGAAGAAGCCATCCCATCCCCACGCTACCAATGGCTCGATGAGGAATTGAATCGACAGCTTATGAATTACAGTCGCGATATAATTGATGAAATGAGGGACCGAGCTTCCATTCGACTGGCTGCCCACTAACAGAGGATGGCCATGTACTTTGACAAAAATGCCAGGAGCATAAATTTCAAGGAATGAGATTGGGTCATACGCAGAGTTTTCCAGAACACAAAGGAGATTGGAGACAGTAAGCTGGGACCGAACAGGGAAGGTGTTGGAGTTTCTAGAGGTCCCAAGATCAAAACTCAAGCATGATACATAAGTGAATACAACGACGGAAGTGCGGAATACTTACATCGAGCGGTTGAGCGATGCGGAGGCCACGAAGACACCGAAAACTGCTCACTGCCTCACTGCAATGTGTGCCCACTGCTGCAGATTTGTGGTCTATTTTGCGCCATTTCCAACAAGAATTTGAAGCTCAAAGCTTCATCATTTGAATCCCGACTCATAGGTAAGCTTCCCTATCACCTTCGCATTGATCCCGGAGTGTGCTAGCACTCTTGTTTTGCCACAAAACACACTTGCTTCCCTCCATTTTTGCTTCTTAAAAGTCGACAGTTCACTGCCCTTTAGAAACCAGAAATGGCGTGAGTGAAGGAGGAGAAATATAGAGAGAGAGAAGTGAAAAGGTGTGTTGGAAATATTGTATATCTTTGCTTATATATTTTCTACAAATAATAAAGCATATACACTTCTTTTGTCTTTCAAAAAGTCAAAGGAAGATATATAACAATATATGTCTTTCAACTTTCAAAAAGTTGATTTCCAACCACTCACATCAAGTCATTTCAATCAATCAATCTAATCAATTATCACATCACTCAAAGTGACATGATTTGACGCTTGATGTGACGCTAGATGCGACTAGCGATTTGACGCTTGATTTGACGAGCCGCGCTCGAATTCGAAATGCGAATGCGCTCGTAAATATTCTCGGGCTCGGTTTCGCTAATTCCAAATTAACGAATTTTCCGTCGCGTCGTAATTAAATGATTACGCCTAGCGAAATCACTATTCACGTCGCTAACGAATTAATTCTAAATTAATTCGCTCGCCCGAATTAAAATCTAATTTTAATTCCGCGTCGAAATCCAATTTCGTTTAATATATCAAATATATTAATTAATCGATTAATTCCAAATTAATCATTCTCTCTCTTTAAATTGATATTTTATCCCAGATAAAATATCTCTGTAATTAATCCCAGATTAATTTTCTCTCTCATCATATTAATCCCAGATTAATAAAAGTGCGAGTCATACGTCATCGGTGAATCTTTGGAAGCGACCCATGAGATCCCCGGATATGTTGGTATTCAAATCGGTCATCGGACTATCCGAACACGTGAGTACCAAATACTACGTTTTACCGATTTACAAGACAAGGTTGGCTTCTAGCAAAGCACCAAGTCTACCCAATTCTCCGGACATATCCATCTAAGAATATTTAAGATCTGTATCAAGCGTAGTATACCAAGTATTGTGTATATCGGCCCAGTATCGGATAGTCACGTGCTAGGGCTGGGGCTGGATAACTGTCTGCCCCGTCCGAAGCACATGTCAGATGTCTGGTAACTAGACTCTATAATTGGATATGCATGACCTAGTCATAATATCCCGATGGTTGCGCAACACTTAAGAGCACTAATACCGTATCCTACGTGACATCATCTCCACTATGACTGAAGTGATACTTCCATCTTGACATCACACCCAATACTCTACGATTCTCAATATACCCAGCAGTTGGCGTACACAGAACCGGTTAGAGTCCTAGACGACCTCAACTAAAGTATTGATTGTCGTAAGCATTAGCGGTGCAAGTCTCAGGTTAAGACCAAATACACCTACCCTGATGTCGGACTCCCAAAGACACATAGTCATAATACCAATGGGATTCCGAGGGGTCTATCCAGAGCGAAGCTGTTTCCCGTACCATCGGTGAAACACAACCTCCTATCGCACTTGCATAAGTATCCAATACTTAAATATATGAGAACTAATGCTGTTGTGCCCTCACAACGCGCACAAGTGCAATACTAGCCTATTCCGCATTATCGATGTCCTGTCTCGATAATACTCCGGCTAGGGATATTTAATGATTAATCCTTCGTGGACTGATACTGTCTCATATCATTCTCAATCCAGGAACTAATCATATGGACCTCTCTTCATTTATATATCTATGGTGATCTAATCACAAACGATGAGAGTGCAATCTCCTTTGTTACATAGTTAATTTGTACAACAACACCGTGATCTGTACAAATAGTGACGCTATGGGTCATAACTGTCCAACAATCTTCCACTTGGCACATAGCCAGTCACTCAAGTGTCTAACACCCGAACTATGTACGGTTCGCTCAAATTGCTGAGAAAAGATTTTCGTCAGCGGATTTGCATGATTATCGTCTGACGCGATTTACACGATCATCACATCGTCATGATGTATGATCTGAACGAATCAGATGAATATCGAAGTATATATCTGGATCGTCGATGAGACCTTTAATTCCTTAGCCTGTGCTGACGCATAGCTCAGCTGCTAAAAGAACTATATCTAATCTAATTAGATTTATTATCGATCCAAATGGATTCTATTGCTGCCTCAGCTGCAGCAATAATCCGCATTTGTTGTTTATCCGGCAACAGTTATCTTGCTCGGAATATTTCCAGCTCACTATCCCGTTATTCAAACTTTATAGTACCTTTGTTACGACTTAAAGTCGTTATCAGGAAAGCCAAGCTTTCACCGATTATTTTATGGGAATATCATTTCCAAGAAATGACATATTATCATTATCTTACATGACATTCATGTCAGTGCACTCCCACTACCCTTTATATACACAAGAATCATTTCGTTTTGAATTAAATCATACTCCAATATGATTACATCAAAATGATAATTCCTAGAACCTATGCTTGCTTCAATCCAAACATGGATCGAATAACCTGCAAACCTTGTTTGCTTGTTATGGTACGACAAAACCGACAGGATGTTATAAACATCCTCCGAAAGGTTTCCTTTTCAGGAAAGCGATTTTCCGTTAAGCTGTCATATTTCATAAATGAAATACACAGCTTTAGCAAGCATTATCCAAATGGATTTACAATGGCAACATGTAAAAGGTTTCGTCGGAATCAACACAATGTTGATAACTCTACATTTTCTTTACAAGCCTAGCTTAGTACGTTGGTATGTTGCCTTCCATGTATGTCTTCCTTGAAGACTCATAAAGTACCAATAGGCACAATTTCTTATGGTACATCAACTAGTATCCAAACTTGTTGATATACATGGAATCCATTTCAGACTCATGACACTTTTTCATAATAGGGAGTCGATACCTTGTATCACTACCTCATACGTAATCAGTTGGTATACCTTAAAAGATTAACATCTTTATGAGGTGAGATCAGAAACCCATACCCCAGGTTGTTTTCTGACTCTCTCCGATCTACGTGGTTCTTGTGTACTCGAAGATTAATGGAATAGTTTCATCCTTGATGAACTATTTATGTTCCATTAGGAATAGGTGTCTTGAATAGTATTACTCTCTGATTTTCATCGAGTTTTACTATCCTCCCACTTACCACTACATGTCTGTATTCCTCTCAGGAAAACTGCATGGTGAGCAACAATCTAATTGTTCTCTGGTGAGATGTATAAATACAATACTTATGGTATCCCTACGATAGCCTACAATTGACACTTATCTAATTTGGGTTTTAGTTTGGTATTATCCAAACATATGCCTAGCATCCCAAATGGTCAGGAATGAGAAACCCGATTTCTTTCCTGTTCATATCTAATATGATATTTGTCAAAAAAATTATTAATAGAACTTTATTCTAAATAAGTTATTGCACTGTTAAAACTCATCCGTTGAAGGAAATGGTAGCTCAGAGCGACTCATGATTAGCCTTATCATGTCTAACATGATTCGGTTAATCCGTTCGGACACACCGTCACTTTGACGTGTTCCGGGAGGAGTCCTCATTTGAAAGAATACTATACTCTTTCAAGTATATAAGAAACTTATTGCTTAAGTATTTTCCATTACGGTCTTACCATGATGGTATAATACTATAGCCGATCTGTTTGTCTATTTCGTGTCGAAACTCTAAAAGTTTCCGATTTGTGTTCTTCAAAAGAAACACACAACCATTACGCGATGCCACATCTGTATAGGTCACGAAATATTCATATCCATATCTAGCCTAGCTAGACATGGGCCCACTTGCTTCATTATGAACTAGGGCTTATAGATCGGTGGCATTTACACTTTTACCAAGTAAATAGTATTTTAGGCATATTGCCCAATAAACTAGATTCGTAGACTTTATTTGATTTGAATCAAAACAGTCCGAGTACCCCTCTACGAAAGTGTGGATATACGAGTCTTGTTCGATTGTGTCCCAGAAAACAATGCCATAATTAGTTTCTTCTGATCAAATCATTTTGAGCTATTTGTTTGTCATTATATATATTTGAGATTTATTTATATTCAAAATATAAATTCTGTTATTCACATCTAATGTGTTTATCTCAATATCATCCTTATATAATAAAACACTTTAGTGTTCTAAAATATAAAGGTTCACCCGCAGTGGGTTAAACACTGATAAAGAGATAATGTATCTAGTCAAACTAGTTACATTATAACAGTTCTCTAATCCTGCTCATAGCAGATTCTGAACATCAATATATATATTTATTATGTACCATATCAAGTATCTAAAAAATCCAATTTTAGTACTAGTAATGAACATAATTTTGACAAACATATTTGAAGTCAGAGCCTTGCTCGTCTTCAATTCCTTCATGTCTGCTTTGTCCAAACGACAGTCACGCTTCGCGATTCCGTTTGCCACAATTGTGCAGACATTTTGGGATATGTCATTTATCTTCCAAGAAGACTATAATGATTTTGCCTTTGTCATTTTCAATATTCCAGTTGCCTTTGACCAAGCCTCGGGTTTCCAGAATATTGAAGTAAGGTGTGCCTTGCACTACTTGCCTAATTGCAAATTTTGACTTTATCTCTTTGAGAATAGTCTTTAATTCTCCAATAATTATTTATTGCAATTTTTAAAAGTACTTCCAAGATCTAATCTTTGAATATCCTTCAATTTCAATATCATACTTTAAGAATCTAATCCTTAGTTTTGATAAAGAAATTAAGGAGTCTATATGACAAGTATTATGGATTAAGCACTAAAGTTATCATTACATGAATATTCCAATATCATGTTCCACTTATTTGCTTAATTCCGGACTTAGGCATAATATTATTTTATCAAATAAAATAACTAATTAGTTTCCAGGACCATCCTGAAAATTTATTCCCGATTTGAAAATTAAAGTCGTTTAAATACATTTTCACCCAGGATTATGTCTAAAACACTAATCTTTCATATCTATCTTGATTCTAATAGTCCAACTATTTAATCAACGATTTGTGGTACTATTTATTATAATGATTATAATAGTCCAACTATATAATCAAATATAATCCAAATTAATTAACCTCAATTACATTGATTACTATAATCCAATTATAAAATCAACTGTAAACTGAAATTAATTAATTCAAATATATTGATTAATATAATCCAATTATATATAATCAACTATAATACAGTCCAACTGTTAAATAAAACAACAATTTAAATATTAGTCCAACTAACATTTAATCTAATGACGAATAATTTAAATGAGCGCGTATGGCGAGTAATTGAACGAGTATTGCAAATTCAATTCTTGCCTCCCACTATTTTTCGGCGAGCCTCTAACCCTCTGTCGAGTACTCGGGAAACTGTGTTTCCTAGTGGGCTAGGATCCCGTTAAATATCACACAATCTTGACTTTGGCCAACAAATTGTATGATAATTAACTAGGTAGATCTCTAAGATCAATTGGATCCAATCCAATTCCTAGATCCAGTAGGTGGACTTCCAAATCCTAAACATATATCTTATATATGCCAATACATCCAATGTATTACCTAACATTTTTCCTCTGAATCAACTAGGCCTTGGCTTTGGCACAACAAACCTAATGATCCCAGTCAAGCGCGACCCATTGACCATGGAAAGCTTCGTAATCAATGTCGATGGACAAGAAGTGGTATTGACTTTGGCCAACGAACCACAACTTGGACAAGACACTAACATGTAACAAAGCCTTCGTGATTCAAAAACATCTTCGACAGACAAAGGGCTTGACTTTGGCCAACAACCCAATGCCGTCTCGGATCTTGAGTGAGAATCACTCAATGGAAGGAAAAACGCATGATATTTGATGAGGGTTTTTCGTGTGCAAATTGGCAACCATTTATTATCTTTGTTAAGGTCTCATCATCATACACCCTTAAACATGCATTCTAAACACATAATAAAGCGCATATGATAAAATAATAATGATATGCGGATGGATATTTTACACATTGATCCTAGATCAAATCTCTCACTTTCTCTCTCCCGCTAGCACAAATATTTCTTCTACCCGTTACACTACACTTCTAAAGAAACCTCATTTACATTGAGGGGAATAGGTTGATGGTTTTATTAAGGTCCCAAGATCAAACAAGACATGAAAATAAGGCGTGAATACATCAACGGAGGTAGCGGAATACTCACATTGATCGTTGAGTCGATTTGGTGACGAATCAAGCCACTAAACTCACTGCCAAGGACGCCCACTGCTGTGCAGTCCACTGTCCACATTTTCAGTTTTTGAGCTGAGAAAACGGAGCTCCGAGCTTCGTCCGACGGATCCCGGCTCATGGGTGAACCTCCCTACCACCTTCGCAAGACTCGTAGTGTGCTAGCACTTGCGATTTTCACCATGAAAACCCACTCTTGCTTCCCATGTGTCACGCCATTTTGCTTCCAAAACAGTCTATTTTCCTTCTGTTTTGGCGTGAGAGAAGAGAGCAAAATGTGAGAGAAAGAAAATTGTGTTAAGTTAATTTGATTTGCATTTCAAGTGTATCTTATACACTTTAGTAGTGAATTTCAATTGATTTCACTTGAATTTACCTTTAATTTGAATTTCAAAAGTCAAAAGAAAAGGTAAACACTATGCACATCAATTACACATCTTGTCCATCACTATTCATATCACCTTTATTAAAGTGACATGTTGTCAAGTCACATCACTCAAAGTGACAAGTGATTTGACGCTTGATGCGACTGATTGATTTGACGCTTGATGCGACTTGCGATGTCGCACTCGAATTCAAATACGAATGCGCTCGCAATCACACTCGGGCTCGGGTTCGCTAATTCCAAATTAACGATTTTTCCGTCGCGTCGTAATTAAATGATTACGCCTAGCGAATTCACTATTCACGTCACTAACGAATAATTCTAAATTAATTCGTTCGCCCGAATTAAAATCTAATTTTAATTCCGCGTCGAAATCTAATTTTATTTAATATATCGAATATATTAATTTACCGATTAATTCCAAATTAATCGTTATCTCTCTCTAGACGATATTTTACCTTAGATAAAATATCTCCGTAATTAATCCTAGATTAATTTTCCCTCTCTTCTATATAATCCCAGATTATTCAAGAGTGTGAGTTGTGCGTCATCGGTGGATTATCGGGAAGCGACCCATGAGATCCCCGGATAAATTGTAAGTAAATACGGTCGTCGGAATATCTGAATCACGTACGTACCAAGTACTACGTTTTACCGATTTACGAGACAAGGTCGACTCCTAGCAAAGCACCAAGTCTACCCAATTCTCCGGACATATCCTTTGAAGAATATTAAGATCTATATCAAGCGTAGTATACAATTGTATTGTATTGTGTATATCGATCCAGTATCGGACGATCACATGTTAGGCCTGGGGCTGGAAATGTGTCTGCCCCGTACGAAACATATATCGGACATCAAGCAACTAGTCTCTTTGAATCGGGCAATACTGACCTAGTCATATTGTCCCGACGGTTGCAACCGTTTATAGAGCACTAGTTCTGTATCCTGCGCGATCATCAACTCCATATATCTGAAGTGACACTTCCATCTTGACACACACACCCAGTGCACTACGATTCCTGATAAACCCAGAAGAGGTGACACAGAACCAGTTTAGGTCCCCCAACCACCAACCAAAGTTTACCGATTGTCGCAAGTACTAGCGATGCAAGTCTCAGGTTAAGACCATATACACCTACCCTGATGCGGCCTCCCATAGACACGCAGACATACTACCAATGGGATTCCGCGGGGTCTATCCAGAGCGAAGCTTTTTTCCGTACCATCAGTGAAACACGACCTCCTATCGCACTTGCATAAGTATCCAATACTTATATATATGAGAACTATGTCGTTGTGCCCTCACAACGCACACAAGTGCAATACTAGCCTATTCTGCATTATCGATGTCCAGTCTCGATAATACTACGGCTAGGGATATTTAATGATTAATCCTTCGTGGACTGATACTGTCTCATATCATCTCAATCCAGGAACTAATCATAGGGACCTCTCTTCATTTATATATCTATGGTGATCTAATCATAAATGATGAGAGTGCAATTTCCTTATTACATAGTTAATTTGCTACAACAACACATGATCTGTGCAAATAGTGACGCTATGGGTCATATTATCCAACAATCTCCCACTTGGCACATAGCGAGTCACTCAAGTGTCCAACACCCGAACTATGTATGGTTCGCTCAAATTGCTGAGAAAAGGTTTTCGT
>SKCR01049995.1:0-45681 GCA_019454045.1 Zanthoxylum bungeanum
GTCTATCCAGAGTGAAGCTGTTCCCAGTCCAATAGCTAACAGAGTATCCAATACTTAAATATATGAGAATTATGTCGTTAAACTTCCATAACGCGCACAAGTGTAATACTAGTTTATTCCGCATTATCGATGTCCAGTCTCGATAATAATACGACTATGAATATTTAATGAATAAACCGTTTGTGGATTAATATTGTCTTATATCTTACTAATCCAGAACTAATCATAAGGACTTTTATCATTTATATATATCCAAGTAATCTAATTACAAAATGATAAAATAGTAATTTTCTTTGTCATATAATTAATTTGCACAAAAACACCTTGTTTTTTATAAATAGTGATGCTATAGGTCATAATTATCCAACATAAAATATATATATTAATAATAAATGTCAAATATCACAATTCGATATTTAATAAATGAATGATAAGATCTCAAAAGAATATATTTTTCGTTTAACCGTTAAACGACTTTTAAATAATCAGTATTATTTATAAAAATTGCTCTAGTGCCTACGAGTATATCTCATTAGTGAGACTCTCTAGGTTCAGGCAAATCCGTCACGAAAACTAATTTCGTGTCCATAATCTACCCACCCGTAAATTATGATGAACACAGATAAAATCTCTAAACCATACAAGTCGAGGTCACTGCATATGTATAATCATTCTGTCATAGGTATCCAGATTATCCCAGAGATATATATCTAAACGTCAAATCTCTGTAAGTATAATCTCATCGATGATTCTATTATCAATCTCTTAAATAACACTTAGAACTGATTTCTACAGTATACCACTGGCTCATGGATTTAACATATTGCTAATTCCATAATGGATACTTATGCTCTGTACACAGAACTGACGGATCCTATCTTGATACGCACAGGATATCATGGTCCACACCCAACGAACATGCGGATGTCTGATCTAAATAGATCAGTGACGTGACTGTCATCAAAGTGTGGAGGATACCTCATATATCCACAATGGTATCTAAGTTGAAGGATCACTATAATCACTCAACCCGAGAGATTTTTATTGACGTGGTGTACTATCTATTAAGAATCTTCAGCGATTCGTTCAGTATTTATCCGATATAAACACCTATGTGTCTATATGAGTCTCCCAAGACTCATGGTTCATTGAGAAACCATTAGAATCCATCATTCTAATATACGACACATACCGGTCTCAACGGTTTAGTTACTGACTAAGTATTTGTAAACCTTGACCAAGAACAGTTAAATAATGATATTTTTATGATACTGCTCAATGTCAGTTGCGATGCTTTTTCAACGTATCATAACCAATCGCTCTATGGTCATTTACGTCTTTACCATATAATAAAAGAATTTATATTATAGAAACTATTTATTTTATTCATTAATAAAATAATACAATAGTATTTACAGGGAAATACATAAGAAATTGGCGCTCAGAGCACCAACCCTAACACTAGTAAGGTTGGGCAAACTTGTGTGACATGTTCATTTGAATTACGAACTTGACATGAAACTTCTTGATTTCACTTGATATGATCACTCTTCCTTATTTCTAATTCCTCAACTTTTTTAGCTAGAGATGCATATTTAGCAGAAAGATCATTGTTGTCCCTAAGATTAAACATGCCTCTAGCAAATGCTTGTGGTTTTACAAATGACTAATAAGTGTCAACTATGTCCCAGTGTTATGTGTTCTAGGTAATCTAGTGCATTTTTGAGAATTTTGTACATAAACTCACCATTACACATCATTTCCACTATTTGTCTACTTTGAGGTGTTAAACCCTCGTAAAAATTGGAAACCAGCCTCCATATTTCAAACCTGTGATGTGGACAAACATTCAACATCTCTTTAAATCTCTCCCAATATTGGTAAAGTGTTTCCCTCACTCTTGTGTGAAAGTTGTGATTCTCTTCTTAAAGGAGTTTGCCATGTGAGAGAGAAAGAATTTTTCCAGAAATTACTCTTGTAAATCATCCTATGTTCTTATGGATCCTCACCTAACGTTCTGCATCCAAATTTTAGCTTTATCCTTTAGAGAAAAGTGAAAAACTTGAGTCGAATTATATCCATTCTGTAATTTTGGTCTCTTTGAATTTCCTTAACTGCTGATAAGGATTTTTCTGATTATAGATCGTGGAATGTGGGTAAAAGTTGGATGACTTTGTTAGGGTTGGTGCTCGGAGCGCCAATCCGGATCGTATTTATGTCCGATTCATAAATATGAGCAATTGTATTTTCCATAATATTATTAATTTTATGGTAGCACCCTTGTCTTTTATACGCTTATTCGATCTAATTGTGATTAGTATATCTGATTACGATTAGATCGAAACTGAATCTCGTTCAGTGATACGTGTATATTAGACAAAGACCCTAGAATTTACAGTATTGTGCGCAATTACAACGTAGTTTGTAATTGACATTAGGAAGTGCACTATTAGTTGTATATACTTAAATAAAGTTCTTCGTCAAGATTTGCTAACACGGGTCAGTTAGTAAAATCCACTGAGACCACTACATGTCGTATATCGTGACTTGATCCGATGGTTTATCCTTGTGAACCATGAGTCTCGGGAGACTCGTATAGACATGTAGGTGTTTATTTGATAAGACAATGAACGACTCATTGAAGGTTTCCTAATAGATGGTACACCAACGTCAATAGGAACCTTCTCGAGTTGAGTGAGCATAGTGGTCCTTCGACTTGAGATACCACAGTGGGATATATGAGTTATCCTCCACACTTTGATGGCAGTCACGTCAACGATCTATTCATGATCAGACCTCTTCCTGTTCATTGGGTGTGGACCGATGCTCATGATATCCAGTGCATATCAAGATAGGATCCATCAGTCTTGTGTACAGGGCATAAGCATCCTCATGTGTTTACGATCTAATAAATCCATGGTCGTGGTATAACGTTGGAAACCAGTTCTGAACGTTATTTAGAGATCGTAAATTGAAAGTCGACTGTATTATACCGAACGGATTTGACGTTTTCATCTATATCCCAGGCATAATACGGATGGCCTGTGACATAGGGATTACACGTATGCTATGACCTCGACTTGTATAGTTTAGCAAGATTATCTATGGTCGTCATAGTCCATGAGTGGGTGGATTATGGACACGAAATTAGATTTCTTGACGGATAAACCTAAACTTAGAGAGTCCCACAATATAAAGTATACTCGTTGAGCACTTAGGCAACTCAATATGAATAATACGAATTATTCATATTACTTCACCGGATTAAATGAGTTATTTAGGATCGTTTAATCGATTAAACGATAACGCATGCAATTAGAGGATTTTGTCCGATAATAATTATTGTGTATTTGTATTTGATACATAATACGATTAGATATACATTAATTATTCGTCAAATGAGATTTTGACACATGCTATTAATATATGTATTTGTTATTTATTGTAAATAAAAATACATATATAATAATAATAACATATATTGATTATTTGAATATTTAATTGTTAAATATTTCAATAATTAACTTATCCAATTTTTCATAAAAGTTATGAAAAATGTCCAATTGTTATTTGATCATTTGGTATGATTAAAGTAAACTTTATGTGTTCAAATGTGATTTGTTACCATAAAAGTTTGCATTAATTTATTTGATTTAATTTGATAAAAAAATTCTAAAATCCCCAAACTACCCTTTAAGGTCGGCAATTGAAGGATTTTTTAATTGAAAATTTTCATTTCCTTCAATAATCATCCACCATGGTTGACTCTTTCAATGAAAAACCCTAAGATCATGTTTTAATAAAACCATGAAGAAATCTAAGGAAAATCCAAGAAAAAGTATGGGATTTCAATGGATTAAAGGTAATCTTCTAAACCCAAAACTTGAAATTTAGTTTCATGTTTTCTTGGACTCTTAGAATAATTCCTAGGGTTCCTTAGCTTCTTAAATTTTGGGGCTTTTGTTGTTGGATGGTGGAGAAGGAAGAATATGCATGTGTGAAGTTATTATTGGAGCTAATTACTGTAATTTTATTCCAATTTATTCAAATTATTGTTGGAAAAAATAGTTACCATTCTAGAGTTATTGATCCACTCTTAGATAACTTAGAATTTTTCTAGAGCTATTTCATGTATGGTGGGAGTCATTTGGTGTTGTGATTAATAAGATTAATTATGGAAAATTGGATTTAAAGGTTGAATTTTTATAATTTTGGTTTACAGATCAGATCTGCCCAAACTGGAAATTTTAGGGTGTTTTTTGATGTCCTACGAATGTAATGGATGTGTTTTGGGAGTTGGCACAATTGCTGGAAAGTGTTCCGACTCGAAATAAGCGAAAACGGCAAAAAACTGTATTACCGGGTGGATTTTGAGCCAATCGGGTGACAGCTGTCCAAACAGTGATTCCGTCACTGTTCGGGCAGCCCATGAACTGCCCTGACACTATTGGTGCTGACCTGGGCAGTTTTCATAATTGTCGGATAGTCGATTCGGTCAAAAATATGTTTTAGGTAATTTTACAGAAAAACGATTTTCGTAAACGTTTCGTGAATTTTCAACTTGTTTATGCCAATATTTGATATTGAATAGGTGAAATATGAATAAATTAATCATATTAGATATTGAATAATTTATTCGGTATTTTGAAAAGTTTTAAAAGACAATTTCGCCCAGACCTGCGCTTCCGCTGTGGCCCATCACCTAAAACCCTAACAGACTTCTGGTTTAAAATTTAAACGTGTGCATCTGGGGGGAAAGCAATGTAAGATGGTGATCCTGTCCTAGTGGGATTCATAAATTCTCCGAGTGTCCTATGATGATTAAGATCGTCATGTTGAGATTTAAGTTCTATTTGATCAGCTGGATTTTCATTTTGGTTATCGGTCATTTTCACTGACGATGAAGGTGATGAAAACTCTCTATTTAATCTACTACTAGGTGATCGAGACTAATCTATCATGCAACCTAAATACAGACTATATGCTAAATTTAAAAATGCAAATACAATACTTATAAAAAGAGAATAAATAATAATAAATAAGTGAAGGTAAAAATAAAAATAAATGACAAAAGAAAAATAAAAAAAAAAACAAAAATGTAGTGATTAGATCTAAAAACATCATCTCATTTTTGTCAATTCAAATCTCAATTGAATTTCCCGCTCAACTGTCTCAATTTCTCGAGTTAGGTTCTCACAAAAAATTATGGTAAAATCTCTAGATGAGAATTGTTCAAGAAATTATTTGGTAAAATGCAAGTTTCATTTTAATTGATTTTTCTATCTCCTGTAACCTTGAAGAATCAAGTACAATGTTTATCTGTATATGGGATGTCTAAGTTCAGGATTCATTTAGTATCAATCAGGACATCTTGGATATACACAAATGTAAAGAAGAAAAAAATGAAATGCAGAAAATACAAAAGAAAAAATTGAAAGGAAATACAAAATAAAAACAAATAGAAAGAAAAGAAAAGAAGAAAAATACAATGATGTTAAATTATTATTCTATCTACTAAATTATATTCTCCGACAATGCGCCAAAAACTTGACACACTCACAAAGTGGTTATTTACTCTCAAATATAAGAGTGTCAAAGTAATAAAATAATCCGATAAGTCCGGGATCGATCCACAAAGAATAGATTTAGTAACATAAAATAACATTTCGAGTAAAAAAAAGAGTGAATTGTTCGAAATGATTGACAATTTTTAAATTAGACTGCAATAATAAAATAAAATGATGGGGGTAGATGATCCACTCTTAATATTTCAAATATAAGGAAATCTTACTTTTTATAATATATAAATAATACTTCAAGAATTAATTATGCCAAAATATATAAAACCAACCACAAAGGCGGTGATAATATTTGTCTATAATAAGTTCAATTAGGTACTCAATTATGTCAAGTATATAAAATCAGCTATAAAGGCGGTAACAAAGCTTGTCAATAATTAGTCCAGATTTACATTACTCTCTCATATAATATAGGGTAAAGTACTAACTGTGTCAACCAAGATTTGATTGTTTACAGCGAATCAAGACACCCTCAAATATAAGAGAAAATTAAATATTAGCTTTCATATTACAATTCATATATTATAATATAAGTAAGATTAATTTATATTCTCATATTTAGAGTTTCACCCTTTACCCCAGCAGAATGAAATTAACTACTCATGATTTGAATAAAGACACATAAATTTTATTACTGAACGAAAAAAATTACAAGAAAAATAAAACATACAAGACACTTTTTCCAAGTTCTTCAAGACAGAAAATGAAAGAAGCATGAAGGAAATAAGAGTTAAGCACCTCTATTTTTAGTAGAAGTGTTCATCTCTCAATTATTAATTATAATTTTCCAAATCAAATACAATTATAAACTTTTACTAATTTATTTTTTCTTTTTCATTTGTTGACTTTTTTTGTTGATCATTTTGTAAAATTTGTCACAATCCATTATGACATTTCAACTTTTTATATTATTTAATTTTTTACTTTTTTTTTTCTAATAATTACAATTACATGTAATACACATTGAGGTCTGACGAGAAGTATATCTCAAAATACATATAGTCAGACATATATCGATCTTTTGCAGGCAGACATGCATACATGGAATGACGAATGCACCTGCTAGTTATCCAATAAAGTAGTTGGAATATGCCAAACTAATAATAAATTTAACTTAGGATTATTTTATTTTTTAAATCGTCTTATTATCATGTTATCATTTTGTAAGGCCTACGCCTATTTAAAGCCTGAGGGAGGAAGAGAGAGGCAATAGAAACTCATGTGAGGTCATCAATGAAAGAGCTAAACAGAGAGTCCAATGGAGAAAAATACAGTGAGAGTCTTACGAAATCCATGTAGTTTCCCTTTTTCGACAAACAAGCCGACAATTGCCCAACTTTCAAAGACGTCATTCAAGCCAAGTACACATAAGGTATGACTTGAGGGTTTCTTAAGTTTTAATTTTTGCGTCTCTACTTTTGTCTTGATGTAGTATATCCGGCTGGATTGGATATATGTTCGACCAGACATACATCTGGCCATATCACTATTCATATCCGATCATTATTGTTTCTCTTTGGTATATAGAATGGAATCTCGGATAAAAATTTCATAACTGGTTGTGAATGGACGGTAGTATAGCCTGTACTCAAGATAAAACACCACATACCACTGAGAAATAATTATTCGCAATGGTTTTATATAATTAGCTTTTATTGTCTTATGTTGTTTTTAATATGTTATTATAGCGACTCGTGTTCCTGCATTTGTTATACGTAGAATATCCGACCAAACTCATTATATATTTGTCCAAACATCCATCGTGTAAAATAATATCCAGCCAAGCTTCCCCGAAACCAGGCCGGTGAGACAAAAACCATATTCCGGTTTAATTAATGTCTCATTGCTTTTACTTCTGTTATATAATTATCATTGTCATCCATGCATGTTTTTACCCAGTTATTTTTCTATTTTATGATGAATATACGGACGGAATTTAACACTATGTCATGTCGGACATCAAACCAGGTCGACGAGACATGTACTCTTATTGTCTTTCTCTGTTATTGATCTGTTCTATAATCGTCATACTTATTGTGTTATTGTTGTTTTCTTCTATCTGTCTGCTTCACAACGAACATCCGACCAGACATGAACTATGTCCGGTCAAACTTTAATGAAAAAAATGTCCTACCAAGCTTCTATGAAGTCAGGCTCGTAAGATACATAGTCCATTTTGTTTCACTGTTATTTCATTTCATTAGTATTTTACTATTTATCGATAGGCACTATTTAATTAATTTTGCCTTTCTTACTGCCTTTATAATGATTACGCTCTTGTGTTTTTTAAACCATTGATTGTGTGATATTGCATTATAAGATATGGTGACACCTCTTTCAAACTTGGATATTATACTAGCATCAGTAAGGGACCATTCCGAACCCAAACAGATTTAAGGTCAGACATTGTCAGTGGTGTAATGCGGCCTTAAATCATTCATTGTGTCTTATATTGGGTGACAACTCATTTATTCTTCGGGTAGTCCCATATGGGCTATCCGTACTCTTTACACACACTACGAGCACAACAGTGGCGTGGTCGTCTGCATCATAGGTATAACAATAAACCTCGTTGCGCTCTTACACTCCTGGACCTCCATCTGGTCCAGTCGACTGAAGACATCTACTAGACCTTCATCTGGTCCAATCAACCCGAGGCATCTCCTCGATCTTCGTCAGCTCCAGTCAATGGAACATTCCTTAGGATCTTCATCAGGTCCAATCAACTCTTGGACCTTCATCTAGTCCATTTGACTAAATACATTTCATGGACCTTCATCTGGTCCGGTCGATGAGGCATTCCTCAAGACATTCATCATGTCCAATCGACTTCTGGACTTTCATCTGGTCTAGTGGACGGAGCACTCCCCTAGACTTCCATCTGGTTCAGTCACCTGACAAATGAGTCGACCATGACTATCGTCTAGTCTAATATGCTTCTCTCAAGATGGCTACGGCTCATTAGACATCTGTATTATCCAAACGACTGACGTCGAGTCGACTCAAAAGAGTTATCACCCATCGACTTGACTGGACCATGTTTATTACTCTCCAAGACAACGATAATAACTTGGAGAGTGGGGGACAAACTGTTAGGGTAAAATATGGCTCAACGCCATCCGAATGGATTAGCCCAATCGACTAGGCCTTGACCCCCTAAAGATCCAGCCAAATGGAGCTTAGCTCGCTTCTGAAGTCCAGTCGATTGGACTTGTCTGCTGGCCCACAATGAATTTCCAGCTGACAGGAATTTCATTCATCTCGATAGTCCAGCCGACCTAACCGGCACCAAGGGTCAAACATACTTGGAATAACAAGATTCGGGTCGACTGGACGAGATTTCAGGAATCCTTCTCCATATTATTATGTTGTCCAGATGATGAGATCCAATCTGCACACAAGAAGTCTTATTCCTACTAGGACTCAAATCCTTTCTTTTACAGGATAACTCTCAAGAATTCCGGGACTACTCGAAATCCTAAAATGATTGCAATTATCCTTTATCCAAGTTCAACTTGGTTTCCTCTATAGGAATATAAGTCCCCATAGGACTAGGATACCTAAATCTATAAATAAAGGGAGACCTCAAGACTACGAACTCATTCAAGCTCTCACTCGCAAACTTGAAATTTAAAGCCCTTGCCCTCACTCCGCGCAGACACGTTCTCCCCTCCGCCCTCAAGGTGTACAAATCGAGATACAAGGTATCACTCCAGCCCTGTTCTCTTTCAGACAACTGTCACCATCACTGACTTGAGCGTCGGAGTGTCTACGATAACCACCATGCCGGTGGTCAGTCACTCTACGTTCCCTCTTTGTCTTTGTTTTGCTGGATTGTTGGTACCCCTATCCGTTCATGATCGATTGTGGACTGAATGTGAAACTCACCGTCTACAATAATATTAATAAGGAATTTGTTAGCTGCCTAATTATATTAATCATCCATTTTATTTGGCACATAAATGATAAGGGTACAAAATTTTGTAGTTTAATAAAGAATTTCATATCAAAGTCAATCTCATGTACGAGTGGAATCATACTAACTACTCACGCGACATGAATCAAGAAAAAAACTAACTACACATGAGCGAGAGTGTTAAGGAAAATACCAAATATCGGCTGATAAATAATCTTGATCTAAGTATATAACTATAAGGCAACTCTCAACACTCAAATTTTAATTCTTGGGTTGAATTACACCCATAAAATTTCATATGCTGCTGCTGGTTTTCAGAAAAAACACACGACACGCTAATATTAAGCTTGAGCTTCTGGTCCTGCTAGTTTTGAAGTGGCTGAAGAGCTTTCACATGTTGTGAAGTGGCTGAACTATAGGACTGAATTATAAACAAAATTCTTTTAAAACCAAAGTGAAAAAATCGTATAATTTATAGAACTATTGAATTCTTTATCCCAATAATAAATATAAAAGCAAAAAGAAAACAAGAAAATTTTAATTAATGAAATGTGGGGGAAAATGAGAGAAAATTTTAGTTGCAATCCATGTGTATTAAATGAAAATATTTCTATAGAAAGATTTTATAAGATGAGTGTATCATGTGAATTAGGAAATGAATTTTTTTTAAAAAAAAAATCTCTTTTAAAGAAGATAAAACTTATTGAGCACTTGTTAAGTAACTACAAAAGCATTTGACGCAATGGGGGTCTGTTTCTCAAACTTAAAGAAGCTGCTGCTTCGGTCAAAGCGGAAGCTGCAAAATGAAAAAAGATACAAAATGATATGTAACAGAAGCTACTAAATGTTTCTGGATCCGATGAAAGAAGAAATTTGATCTTCAGTTTTTACCGGCTAAAATCCTAGCCAGTTGCATAAAGAACACAAGTCTGCTTAAACAAGACGATATATTGGTGATCTACAACATTTTGCTGCTCAACTCTATGAATTTCGGTTCCTACACGAGACTCCCAACCAGGAATCTTGCCCCAAGTGGCCGCGAGCTGACAGAAGGGTATACGATAAAACCAAGTAAAAGCGCTAAAATAAAATAAAAACTAAATCTCAGCATAACACAAGCTTCATCCTTTGCACTTGGAGCAATGCTGGTGAGTCTTGGAGAAATTCTGCACTGTACAATCGCTTAAGGTTCACCACCCTCTATATCTCTTCATTCTTCTTTCCATATACGGCCAGTAATCCTCAACTTCAGCTCTTGCCTATCTCCACCAGAAAAGTAGAGAGCCATGTTCCTCTGAATAATAAGTCCGTCCTGGCTGTCACGAACTTTCCTATGGCTGTCACGGATGCTCCTTGGGACTCCTTGCCATATAAGCCTACGTCCATTAGCACCAACTTCCAAACTGTAGCTGAATTTCTTTGCCTCATCATCATCGCCCATAAACCGTAAGAAGGCCATGTAGACCAGTGCCTTGCCAAGCTGGAAAGCCTCAAAATGTAAGCAAAATTGTCGTCCAAAGCAGTTAAACACCTGCAAAGGTAGTAGAACTTTGCTGTAGATGGGAAGTTTACAAGAGGCCAAATTGAGCTTAACCAGAAAAAGGTAACCTCTTTTAGCAGATATAGTTTATCATCATAATAAACAACAAATTATCATGTATCATTGAAAAAAAGAACTTACAGTTAGCATCCATGTGGCATTTTCAACTTCGTTTGGATCTGATTTGACATAGCGATGGTTGAATGTACACCCATGATGCATATCAACCTTGTGATCATCCTTGAGATGTGCAACAAGGGTTGGGACATCACCAGTGACAGAGCACTCTGACCCAGCATAAGGGCAATTGTATGGACGAAAATGACAGTGTTGCTCATGCTTGAGCTTGCCGTAGTAGGGGGAAATGTCATGACAACCTAAACTCTGGTATTTGCAGGGGAGTTCCAATGATTCTGCAACTTTCTCCAAAGCCAGACACCTTATATTTCCAAGATCAAAGCGGCATGTTGGGCAACAGTTGTGCACTCTATTCTTGCAGTTTGAACATAAAGTGTGTCCATTAGGGCACTACAGCAAAAGATTAAGAAAAAGTCAGGGTTTGAGGAAAGAATATAGATAGACAAATTTGTTCATATTTTAAATGCTAAAATGAATATGACACCTCCCAATCGGAAGTTGCAAAAGCAAGCTAATATGCAAAGTAAGAGGCATTATCATGCAGAATATGCAAGGCTTCTCGGTCAATTACTACATACTACAACTTAAATCTTTCAAACCCCAATACATGTATTTCCTTTTCTTAAGTCTATAAATATCCAAAATTTGGAGAAACAGACAAATATGAAAGCTACAAATGCATTACTATCATGCAAAGACTAGGCACAATTGATTACAGTGACGTATAACAGTCTTCCAGAGATAAATAAAGGAAGAAATGAACTTTCCACATAATCATGAGAAGTTAAAGAAATCATTGCCATTTGTATCTGAATGATCAATTTTGGAAGAGGCATAAAAATTAAAAAAAAAAAGATATGAACACATGAAGAAAAAGAACATACCTGATGAATCGGAGGGTACATTAAATTTGTGCAGACAGGACACTCAAGGAGCTCATGAACACCATTGTTTGAATAAATTCCGTGTTTTCCACCCAGCCCAACGCTATCTTTTGTAAACGCTGTATTATTTTCTGCCTTAGTATCATAGTTAGTAACTGTGGGATGAGATTCAATCACTTCTTTGCAGGCACTTCCTCCAGGAGCCATTGTTATATCAGATCTGATGATATTTCTTTAGAAATACCTTCTAATCCTGATAAACTTTACTCCTGTTGGTCTGTAATACAAAATAAAGATTAATTTGTTAGCAATTACATACAAATGATCAATATGTACCGATTGTAATTTCATTTTCATGTTTAAACTTCTAAATGGAAAATAAGGGAACAGCGGCACCAAAGATCAGTATGTTAATCATATTTATCAGCAAAAAATTAAAAAGTTGTTTCTAGGATCTTTGATCAATCCCAGAGTTAAAAGCTTTAAGAGCTTAAGCAGGTTTATTGACACAACCTATAGCAGGTCTGCTTCAACTACAGAGAGCGAAACACGAGACAATTAGGGGGGAAGCAGAGAGTTTTGGCACTTGCAACAACATTAGACAACATTTACCCGACATCAATGAACTTAAACCATTAAAAAAAAGGTTTGCAGCAGCATATAATAAGGAATTACATTAAAAAGTTAAGGCCTAAGCTGCCTTTAAACCATGTTTAAATGACCAGAAGAAGAAAAGGAGAAAAAGCATATCAAAGGGAACAATTCCTGCCAAAGAATTGGCATAATAGACTAACAAGATCAATTGTGAAATGACAGTATAACAAAACATACGTAAAGGAATAAACTGGATGCGAACACACAGACCAGAAAGAGAAATCATGTCAAATTCATATCTCATTAGTCATAAAACTAAATCTCCTATATCTAAAACCAACCAAGCAGGATTGAAACCAAAAGAGCAAATTGATACAAATTCTTCCCAGAAACCCCACTTCAATTCTCCAACCAAATTGCCAATTTAGATCAAATTTTTGAAGCTAAATTATGCAAGGGAAAAAAAAAACGTTATTTATGATTGACAAAGCATCAAAAGCAGTCAAAATAAAAGACAAGAACAGCAAGCAAAACAAACACAGTTACCATTATAAATAATCAGCCAAATTAATTAAACCAAAACACTTACAACATTAGAACACAAAAAAAAAAAACCCCCATTTCAGCTTTCCCACAAATATTTTCAAAAAAATTACAAATCAATCCTAACACGGTTACCAATATGAGATTTCGAGCCAAGTTTCCTCGCATAACATCAAGTTACAATTTTGAATCGCGGTTTTGCATCAGAACTTTGAAATCAACACATTTATGAACATTAAAAAAAACAAAATTGAAAATAAAATAAACAAAGAAAACAAATCGTTCGATTCTCACGCTTATTACCTGGAAATGGAAACAAAAGAAAATTACAGTGGCTTTTTTATATTGTATCTAATAATCTATCATCTATTATATATATATATATATATATGCGCTTCACAAAATCCGCGAACGTGTGTGTATTTGTATTTTTATGATTTATTGAAGTAATAAAAATTAAAATAAGTGTCATCTCTTTATACATGATTGGTGGACCAGTGCCTCTGTGCCTTCCCGGCCCAGGGCACGCAAAACGTTTGAAAATTTTTGAGTTACTGTTCTTTTTTTTTTGCGAAATAACATATGGGTCCCTGAAGTTATAAATATTTCTATGAGACTTTTTTTGTGATAGTTTAGTGATATTTTTGTTTCAAACATTGTAAATTCTAGTTTCTCTCCAAAATGTACAATTGTTTGAAACATGAATCTCACTAAAAAATATCTCATAGAAATGTTCAATTATAATTTCTCCATTTGTTTCGATTAGGTCTTTGATAGTGACAACACATCATTAAGTACTAAATTATATATCAGTTATCAAATTATTTTTATGAAATATAACTAATTACACTTTTTTATTACTTCTATAGAGAGTAGCTTTCGTTTGGCGGATCACCAATGATTAGAACTCAAAGGAGGTGAGAATAAGAAACATATGCAGATACCGTACCCAAATGTTGTAAGAACAAGACTTATAGGTTAATGATTATATGAATTTTTGTCACTCATGCAACCATGAAAAATCAAACCTAAAACCTATTTTATCGAATTATAAAATATATTTTTGGAGTAGATTACGAAAAATATTCTAGAAATAGGTTTATTTTATTTTTAAAATATTTAAAATGTAAAAAATTAGGCATAGTCGTTTAGTAATTAGCAGTCGACTTGTTGTTTTCTCTATTATTTTTATAAAATTATATATAATCAAATCAAACCCAATCATCAAAGGAGTCTTAAAAAGTTAATTCAATTTGCTAAATTTAATACACTCAACCCTCTTATATTTTTTTTGAAAGATGCATTGCATAAATAAGGTCAAAAGATTCAATTATACATTGTCACGAATAACATAATTATAAAGTAAAAAATTCAACTTGAATAACTATTTAAGAAAATTTAAGATTCAAATCTAGTTATGACAAAACCTAACAACGTATTATGCACTCTTCTTTCCCGCAAGAAAATGATTTCACACTTCAAAATACTTAGGTACAAAAAGAATTACAAGACCGTCCAAATCTTTCCACCTTAATACATTGTTAGTAAATACATATTCTTATGTAGAAGCGGAATAACATATTACTCAAATTTGAAAATATAAACTTTTACACCAGCATGTATTCAATATATTAAAAGAATGATCGAAATATCTAGTAGGTTGTACATTTGTCCCGGGAGAAACCATAGAGCTTTAACTCGCCGTCATCACTTCCATTGTTAGATCTACAAATTTGACCTAGATAAATCTTCTATAAGCCTCCTACAAAAATAAAAACACCCAACATAATATTTGAGTGTTACCACTACATATGAGTATATCCACATATCAAGAGATCTGGAAAATAAATCCACCAAAAATCTAATATATGGAATGAAAGAAAAAAGGAAAATGGAACAAATGAAAAAATAACAAGAAAAGTAAAAAAAAAAAAAAAAATGAAGGGTGAGCGGAATGAAAAGAAAGAAGGATATTTATATGGTACCACCGATTATACAAAGGGATGGTAACCGATCGGGTATGGTACATAGATGTCAATATCCGTACATGTCTTATTAAATCAACGAGTATGAAAATTATCTCCTTATTCAACCTTAACGTACCAGGCCCATGTACGGGTTCCCGTTCACACGTGGATTTTACTTCTATTTTAACGGGGATGTGAATATTCATATATGATACGTCCAACTAACGAATATAAAAAATTATTCTCTTACCCGCTCCTAAGGCACCGAGCCCTAGCGAGAATTTTTACCATCCCTAATTACACATCACTATGTGGTCGGCGACAGCACAAAACTTGAAAATATTTTAGGATTTTTATTGAGGTGTGAGTATTGTGTGGCTTTGGCTTTTAACCCTTCTAATTCTAATCAAATTAGGGTTAGATCATATTCATTGAGTTAGATTGGTTTTTCCCACTTCCGTTTAAAAATGAGTGATTATTTGAGAACAATCTTAACACACATATAAACTGAAATACCTTTATGGTTAAATTGTATACCTTTACATTATTCTTGTAAAAGTTGAATATTTTTGTTGATAGTAGTTTTTTATCTTAAGGAAGATTCAAATGCCGGGGATGGATAAAATTCTACTAGCCAAAAATGGATAATATGGGTCTAAGGGATCACAAAATTTGACAGAAAAATCAGACCCCATTATACGGAGGGTATGCGAGGGATGAGTATGTTGATGAAGAAGCAGATTGAACGTTGACCCAACTTAGAGAAGAAGTGTTGGATTTGGGTCATTTGAGTATTTGTGGAAACCGACCCGAGAGGGTCCATGCTTAACACCTCGACCTGGTTGATGAGGTCAGATGGAATTTTGACCAGTATCATCTACCTCGGTATGTTGACCCGAGAAACGAATATGGGATCACATGCCAATCTGCACTTGAGTCAAGTGGCATATGCCCTAAAATGAGAAGATGTTTTTATAGAAGGCTAATGATGACTAACCTAAAAGTAGTTATTCACCGTGAAAGTAGAAAGCAGTGATTCACCGTGAAAGTATTCCCTGCTAACTGTCATAGGTCAGTGCAATGGCAGGTGTAGTGACTGAGAAAAAGGCTAATTTGATTGGTTAAATTATGGGTAGCTAATGAGAGTTATTATCGTAATGATGACAGAGTGACATGAGCTGACGTCATGGGCAGTGGAATAGTGGATTTGGAACCCTATATAAAGAGGTTAAAGCCTCAGATTCAGGGGTGAGCAAAATTTACATCTCAATATTTATTGAGAAACCAATAGCCAAAAACTTAGTGATAGAGAGAGAAAACTTGTCGTTTGTTTGGCTATTGAGAGAATTGTAACAGACTAGTGTAAGATCCGATATGTTGTAAACTCTTAGTAAGTTCATTACCCCACTTGTAGCTCGGGTCGGTCTTGACTCAGAGCAATAATAAAATACACCATCTTTATCTCGTGGACGTAGATTGGAGACACTATACACCGAACCACATAAATCCTTACCTCTGTGATTTATCTGTCTGCTTACTGAGTTTTCATTTGATTCCCTACTAACCAAACAAATTCACTGCTGATTGAGGTTTATTCGAGGGATTAATTTCCCATATTGCCTTTCGAGCGAAAAAACAGCCGTCAATTATTGGCATCGTCTATGAGGAAAGTACAAGAAACAACAAACACATTAAGACGATGGCAGAAGATGGAAGCCACAGAGTTGGGGAAGCATCGATAGAATAGTGGATGCAAGAATGATAGAGATCATCAAGTGAGATGCCTATTATTTAGAGCAATTGGACGAAATCTGATGGAATGAAGAGATGTTGAGGCATCATCAAACAAGAAGCTTGGAAGGCGAGCTATAAGTGTGGTTGGGTGGGAAAACCTATGTGATGATTGTAGTTTCGGGATGATCATAGCATGTATGGCATCAGGGCCTGCGGGGCGTTTGACATCCCCATTTAAGGTGTATAGCGCGGGGAAAGCCCCAAGGTCTACGTGGCGTTTGGATCCTCGGGATAACCATAGCATGTATGGTTAAAGGGCCTCTATGATGATTGCAGCCTTTGAGTTTGCATATCATGGGGAGGGATTATGCACCCATGGCGTTTGCCACCCATTTCTGGGATTCATAGTCCGGGGTTAATAGAGGTCCCCAGGGCGATTTGGTTTAGAGGTACATAGGACATAAGGCCCCCGGACATCCGTGGCTAATTGTAGCTCGTAAGGGTTAGAAGGCTCAGGGTCAGAATTTCTCACCCGAGGCATTGTTGTTTTATTAATGGCACGATGATGTGAGTTTTCCCATGTGGTTTGTTTTTTATTTTATAGATTTTTACATATCATTCCCCTCCAGGATTTTAGGATGCGTGCGAGCATGCATGAGCTTCTTCAAGCTGAGAGACTCAATAAGGGTTGATTCCCTTGTGATCGGTATTGGATCGGGATTGGGTTACGTCCAACCGAGCCCCTGATTATTGTGTGACACAATGATGGTTGATTCCCTTATAGCCAAGTGGTTATGTTGGCTCGGGGTTGAGTTACGTCCCACCGAGGGTTTGTTTATTATTGACATAGAGAGAATAGCATTCCTCAAGGCCGCGTGTGAAAGATGGCTTGGGGTCGCAGATCTCCCCCGAGGCCGTGCTTGAATGTTTGGCTTGGGGAGGGAAGCATTCCCCCATGGTCGTGGGCGAGAAGGCTCGGAGTCAGAATTTCTCTCACGAGGCCTTGTTGTTTCGCTAAAAGCATGAGGATGAGAGCTTTCCCTCGTGGTTTATTTTTTATTTTACAAGTCTTTACAAATCATTTTCTTTTGGGATTGTAGCATGTCGATAGCATGCATCAGCCCGAGGTGGCACGAGATGAGCTTCTTTAAGCAGAGAAGCTAGTGGATGGACTGAACAAAGTTGGCTCAGGTCAACCTCTTCGGTCAGAGAAGACTTAGTGGAATAGATGGCCAAGTTATGAATCAGAAACAGAGGTGCTAGATCAGGATTGTTGTTAGTGTCCTAGACATGCCAAGGATCTCTAAGCGTGATTCGTGTGTGAATAATCAAGTGAGTTGCGGAAAAAACTTACATTATATGGATGAGAAGTTCAAAACTTTTCTTTGAAGATGGAAGCTCCAAGCTTAGATTTGAATCCCAAACTCAAGGGTGAGTTTCCCTATCACCTTCACTTAACTCTTGAAGTGCTAGCTTGCAAGAAATTTTGCAACAAAATTTCCAAGGGAGAGGAGGAAGCTCTCGGCAATGAGGGAGAGAGAGAGAAATTTTTTTGGCTTTGATATTTTGTTTCTAAAACTCAATTACCAAAGTCGCCTTGCAAAATTCGTATATGTTTTTCCAAAAAGCAAAACAAAAAACAAAGTGTGTTGGATAAGTTTCATTAAAAACTCCCAACCACTTCCATCAACTTGATTGACTATTGATGTAAGTTAGTGGGTCTCATACTTAAATTCAAAATTCAAGTTGGGTGAGACTACACACTTCGGGCTCGGTTTCGTTAATCTGATTAAACGAATTTTTCGTTGCAACGTAATTAAATCTAATTAAATTAAATAATAATGCCTAGCAAAATTATTACGAAAGTCGCTTACGAATTAATTCCAAATTAATTCGTTCGCCCGAATTAAAATCCAATTTTAATTCCGCTTTGAAATCCGATTTCATTTAATATATCCAATATATTATTTAATCGATTAATTCCAAATTAATCGCATTCTCTCTTATATTCAATTTTATCCCAGATAAATTCTTGCCGTAACTAATCCTAATTAATTTTCTCTCTCTATAATTAATCATAGATTAATTCTGTTCGAGTCAAATGTCATTGGTGAATCTTTGGGAAGCGATCCAAGAGATCCCTAGATATGTTGGCAGAAAATACGGTCATCGGACTATCCGAACACGTGCGTACCCGGTACCACGTTCTTACCGATTCACAAGACATGGTTGGCTTCTAGCTAAACACCGTGCATACCATATTCTCCAGAAATATTCAACGAAGAATATATAATCTATATCACGCATAGTATACAATGTATTACGTATTACGATCCAGTATCGGATGTCACATGCTAGGCCCGGGACTGGAATTGTGTCTGCCCCGTACGAAGCATATATCAGATCACTAGCAACTAGTCTCTGTAATCGGATAATCATGACCTAGTCATACTATCCCAATAGCTACAGCATTTAAGAGTACTAGTTCTGTATCCCTGCGTGATCATCATCTCCATATGACTGAAGTGATACTTCCATCTTGACATCACGCCCAATACACTACGATTCTCAGTATACCCAGAAGAGGCGTACACAGAACCTGTTAAAGCTCCAGACGACCAAAACCAAAGTATACTGATTGTCGCAAGTATTAGCGATGCAAGTCTCAGGTTAAGACCACATACACCTACCCTGATTCGGATTCCCATAGACACATAGTCATACTACCAATGGGATTCCGAGGGGTCTATCCAGAGCGAAGCTATTCCCAGTCCAACGGCTAACAGAACCTCCTATCACACTTCCATAAATATCCAATACTTAAATATATGAGAACTATGTCGTTAAGCTTCCATAACGCGCACAAGTGTAATACTTGCCTATTCTGCATTATCGATGTCCAGTCTCAATAATACTATGACTAGGGATATTTAATGATTAAACCTTTCGTGGATTAATATTGTCTCATATCTTATTAATCTGGTACTAATCATATGGACTTTTATCATTTATATATCCAAGTAATCCAATTACAAAATGATAAAAGAGCAATTTCTTTTGTCACATTGTTAATTTGTATAAAAACACCATGTCTTTTACAAATAGTGATGTTATTGGTCATAATTGTCCAACAATCTCCCACTTGGCCTATAGCCAATCACTCAAGTGTCCAACACCTGAACTATATACGGGACGATCATGCTTATGCTGAGATATCGCTTTCATCAGCGGATATGAAATGTTATCATCTGAAATGATCTTTTCGATCTTGACTTCGCCACAATGTATGATCCACGAATCAGATGAAACCATCGAAGTACAACTTTGATCATTGATGAGACTGTAATTCCTTAGCTTGTGCTGTAGCCTAGCTCAGCTGCTAACAGAACTACTCTTAATCCAATTAGGAATTTTATAGATCCAAAATGCTTCTTTTATTGCCTCAGTCGTAGCAATGTATTCCACTTTTGTTGTTAAATCGGCAACAGTATCTTGCTTGGAAGATTTCAAGCTCACTGTTCCGTTGTTCAAACAATATATGTACCCTGATTACGACTTACAATCGTCTTTATCGGTTTGGAAACTTGCATCGGTGAACCCAGTCACCTCAAGTTCTCATTCCCCATAAACTAAGAAGGCATCCTTAGTTCGTCTAAGATACTAAATGATGTACTTAACATCAATCCAGTGACCATCACCTGGATCGGCCTGATAGTGACTGCAGATGCTCAAAGCATATGAGACACCAAGTCGCGTACATGTCATGGCATACATGATCGATCTGATTG
Organism: Zanthoxylum bungeanum; assembly: GCA_019454045.1. Classification (NCBI taxonomy): domain Eukaryota; kingdom Viridiplantae; phylum Streptophyta; class Magnoliopsida; order Sapindales; family Rutaceae; genus Zanthoxylum; species Zanthoxylum bungeanum. Next base: position 20,684 of record SKCR01049995.1, read on the forward strand.
CTTAAGCAAATGGGATCTGATTCATTGCATTTATCTCATCTTTACTTTCAGGACACATGTCCTAAGATAGAGAGACGCCATGTTGTACTGGAAGCAGTCCCTTCTAGGACTGATCCATATTGAATCTCTTCAACACTGTCATTGTACTAGTCCTCGGAGAGTGCCAACAAATTTTAGATCTATCACAGTACATCCTTATTCCTAGAATAAAGGTTGCCTCTCCCAAGAATTTCATGGAGAATTTTAATGAAAGCCAAGATTTCACCGATTTTAATATGGGAATGTCATTGCTAAGAAGCAAAACATCATCAACGTATAGGAAAATCATTGTCAGTGCGCTCCCACTAACCTTCTTATATACACAAGAATCATCTTTGTTTTGATTGAAACCATATACCATTATGATCTCATCAAAACGTTAGTTCAAAGAACGCAATGCTTGCTTCAATCCATAAATGGATCGATTTAACTTGCAAACCTTGTTTGCATGTTTTGGCACGAAAAAACCGTCAGGGTGTTGTATATAAACATCTTCGAAAAGGTTTCCATTAAGGAAAGTGGTTTTGACGTCCATCTGCCAAATTTCATAATCGAAATATACAGCAATAACAAGCATTATCCGAATGGATTTAATCATGGCAACGGGTAAAAGGTTTCGTCGTAATCGACACCATGTTGATGACGATACCATTCGCTACAAGCCTAGCTTTGTACGTTTGTATGTTGTCATCCATGTCTATCTTCACCATGAAGACTCATTTGTTACCAATAGACACAATGCCTTCTGGTACATCAACCAGTGTCCAAACTTGGTTGTATACATGGAATCCATTTCGGACTTTATGGCCTCTTGCCATAAAGCGGAGTCGATACCTTGTATCACTTCCTCATACGTAGCCGGTTTATTATCCTCAATAAGATTAATATCTACATGAGGTGAGATCAGAAACCCATACCTATAAGGTTGTTTTCTGACTCTCTCCGACCTACGCGGTTCTTGTGTATTAGAAGATTGTGGAACAGTCTCATCCCTGATGAACTGTATGTGTTCCGTGAGGGGATCGGTGCCTGGAACAGTATCACTCCAATTTTCATTGAGTTCTACTTTCCTCCCACTTACCACTACATTTAGGAATTCCTCTAAGGAAAATCGCATAGAGAGCAACAAATATTTTATTCTCTTATGGGTTGTGGAAATAATATCCTTTGGTTTCCCTAGGATAACCAATTTACAAATAGGCACTTATCCGATTTGGGTTCTAGTTTGGTACGATCCAAACGTTTAATATATGCCTAGCATACCCAAATCTTCAGGAATGAGAAACCTGGTTTCTTTCCTGTCCATATTTCATATGGAGTCTGTCCAACAGACTTTGACGGAACCTTATTCAAAATAAGTATTGCATTGTTCAATGCGTATCCCGTGAAGGAAATTGGTAGCTCATTACGACTCAGCATTAACCTTACCATGTCGAACAAAGTTCGGTTTTTCCGTTCGGACACACCACTCAATTGAGGTGTTCCGGGGGGAGTCCACTGTGAAAGAATACCATACTCTTTCAAGTAATCAAGAAACTCATTGCTTAAGTATTCTCAATCACGGTCCGACCATAATGTTTTAATACTTTTGTCGGTCTGTTTTTCTACTTCGTGTCGAAACTCTTTGAATTTATCAAAAGTTTCTGACTTGTGTTTCATAAGATACACATAACCATAACAAGATGCAACATCCGTAAAGGTTACGAAGTATTCATAACCACCTTTAGCCTAGCTAGACATGGGCTCATATACGTTACTATGATCAAGGGCTAACAGCTCGGTGGCACGTACACCTTTACCGCTAAAAGGCATTTTAGGCACTTTACCTAATAAACAAGATTCGCAGACATCATATTAATTAGGATCAAATACGTCCATGTATCCACTATTCGAAAGTGTGGATATACGAGTCTTGATAATGTGTCCCAGAAAATAATGCCACAGATAAGTTTCATCTGTTTTACTCAATTTGAGCCTTTTGTTTGTCATATTATATGTTTGAGATTCATTTATATTCAAAATATAAAGACTATTATTAACATCTGCTGTATATATCAAAATGTCATCTTTATATACAAAACATCCAGTGTTCCTGAATACAAAGGTATACCCGCATCAGGTTATACTAGATACAGAGATGATATTCCTAGTCAAACTAGGTACTAAATAACAATCACCTAATGTAATTACATGCCCCAATGGTAGATACAAAACATAGGTCCCAATGGTCAAAACATCGACTCTCGTCCTGTTTCCGACTCATAGGTCGATCTCGTCTGAAGCCAATCTCCTGCTAATCAGTAGATCATGCACATCAGTACATATGTGAGTATCACATCCAGAATCAAAAATCCAATTTTTAAAACCAATATTGGACATGTTTATAACAAACATACCTGAAGCCGGAGCCTTGTCCGTCTTTACTTCCTTCAACTCCGCCTTATACTCATAGCAGTCACACTTCCAGTGACCCCGTTTGCTACAATGTAGGCATACGTCTTGGGATATTTCCTTAGTCTTCACATAATACTGTGATGATTTAGCCTTGCCCTTTTTCTTCATTTTCTTCACACCCCCAGAAGCCATCGGCCAAGCCTTGGCCATCTGGGATGTCGAAGTAAGTTGCGCATCGCGCTTCTTACCCTTTCGAAGCTCTGGCTCTGCTTCTTTCAGCATCGCAATTAACTCTCAAAGAGTCATTTCTTGGTTCATCATATTGTAGTTCATGATGAACCCACCCCAGAACTCGGGCAGAGACTGTAAGATCAAATCTATGGAAGTCTCGGCCCCGAATGTTATGTCCAGCTAACCTAGCTGTTCGATGTCAGCAATCATCTATGACACATAGTTCTCGACAGATGTACCCTCTGACATACGTGAGCGAAAGAGCTTCTTTCGCAACTCATGCTTCTAAGATCTAAAAATAGACCTGTGAATATCCGTCAATTTAAACATCATACTATAATGATCCAAACCTTTGTTCTAACGACGAAATTGAGGAGTCATTGCAGCAAGCATTATAGATTGAGCACTAAAGTTATCATCACGATGAGTCTTCCAAAGCTCATGCTCTACTATTTGCTCAACTTCGGGCTCAGGACCGAGAGGTTTCTCTATGACATAGAGTAACTTCTCGGCTCCCAGGACTATCCTGAGATTCATCTCCCAATCTGGAAAATTGGAACCGTTAAAGACATTATCGCCCATGACAATGTCCCTAACACTAATCTTTCCAGCCATCTCGATTGCAATAGTCCAACTATTCAATCAACGATATCGGGTACACTCAGAATGTAATGGTTACTATAGTCTAACTATAAAACCAACTACAAGTGGAGTAGTGTTTTGTACAGTCTATCTATTCAAAGAAAGTAATAATCAATATTAGTCCAACTAATATATTTATAACAATGATAAATAAAATAAAAAAACGCGTTAAGCAAATATTAAACGAAATTGCAAATTTAATACTGGCATCCCACTATTTTTTGGTGAGCCTATAACCCTCTGTTGAGTACTCGGAAAACCCAATTTCCTAGTGGGCTAGGATCCCGTTAAATAACACACAACCTTGACTTTGGCCAATATGATGTATGAAACTTAACTAGGTAGATCTCTAAGATCAATTGGATCTCATCCAATTCTTAGATCCGGTAGGTGGACCTCCAAGTCCGAGATATATATCCAATATATATTTCTTAACATTTTCCTCTAAATCAACTAAACTTTGGCTTTGGCTCAACAAGCTTAATGATTCCAATTAAGGGTGACCCATTGACAATGGGAAAGCTTCGTAATCCGCGTCGATATACAGAAGTGACCTTGACTTTGGCCAACAAGTCACAACTGCCCAAGATATGCGATATATAACAAAGCCTTCATGGTTCAAACACATCCGCGATGGACAATGATCTTGACTTTGGCCAACAAATCAAAGACAATCTTGGATCTTGAGAAAGAACCACTCAATGGAAGGAAAATGCTTAATATTTAATGAGGGTTATTCGCATAAATTGGCAACCAATTTATTATCTTTGATTATGTCTCATCATACACCCTTAAACATGCATTCTAAAAGCATAATAAGGTGCGAATAAAATTAATAATGATATGCGGATGGATATATAACAATTTGTTCCTAGAACAAATCTCTCCATTTCCTCTCTCCCGCTAGCACTTTACATACTTCTACCCAATTACATAACACTAAAAGAAACCTCATTTGCATTGAGGGGAATTGGTGAGAAGAGAAATACAAAGAGATAATGAGGTGAAAGGCTGGACACGCAGGTCCAATTTAAATAAATTCCAAATTTACAACAATTTTCAAAATTTCCCCCACCCAACTAATATTCATCTGATATACATTATTCATATAAATACATCCAAGTATTCACACAAAGCATGTTGTTCAATCAATCTAATCCAATTAATTAATCTTTGAATTAATGACCATCCAATGTTCATACAATGATTTGATTTGCGTGAGTCCAACTCGTTTATGAATAAATACTCAAAGTACATATTCTTGAATTATATCGAACTACAATTTTAAATCCAATTTAATTTGTATCCAATACTAATTCATATTTAATTCCAAATTAAATAATTACACTTATAATAGTGCCTTTTAGACTTGGATTCCAAATCCAATCCAAATGGGTCTCAAATGCCCAATTAGTATCCAATACTATTCAATTAAAGTCCAATGGGCTTTCAATTAATTCTTTAGGCATGAGCTTTGGCCATAATGGATCAAACCAAAAATACCAAGGCCCAAATATGAATCACCCTATGTCAAAAATCAATTTAGGCCCAATTAAATTTTTAAAGGCCCAAAAGTCATATTTGGACTTTATGGAAATGGTTTTAGGCCCAATTGGATCCAACCCAATTGTCCAAAACCAAAATTGCCCCAACCAAGCCCATTAAGCCCAAATACAACAAATTAAATTAACATATTATTCCAAATTACATATTAATCTAATTAAAGTGCAATTACCACAATTAATTAATTAATCCAATATTTCCAAAACATCAATTAAACTAATTAATCATGCTTTAATCATCATGTCCAACACAAATTGAAGCAAAATCAACTCATTCCAACATGCTATATGTCACGACAATTGCAAGAAATAATACCCAATTTTGATTTCAATCGAATTAAATCAACAATCAATATTCATTTCATGCAATTAACATATCCAATTGTCAAAAATCAAAAAATCACCATGAGCCCATTAGGGTTCATATTCGGCCAAGCTAAAGAAAATGAGGATTTTTGATACAATCAATTTTTCACAAATCCAATCATGCATAACTCTAAGTTATCATAATCTAAGCATAACCAAACAATCAATTTAGGAAAATATATACTACAATCAAAATCCCCAAATCAAAGTCCATAAACCCTAGATTTCAAATCAAGCTTAGGATCGCTCTGATACCATTGTTAGTGTCCTAGACATGCCAAGGATCTCTAAGCGTGATTCGTGTGTGAATAATCAAGTGAGTTACGAAAAAAACTTACATTGATTTGGATGAGAAGTTCAAAACTTTTCTTTGAAGATGGAAGCTCCAAGCTTAGATTTGAATCCCAAACTCAAGGGTGAGTTTCCCTATCACCTTCACTTAACTCTTGAAGTGCTAGCTTGCAAGAAATTTTGCAACAAAATTTCCAAGGGAGAGTAGGAAGCTCTCGGCAATGAGGGGGAGAGAGAGATATTTTTTTGGTTTTGATATTTTGTTTCTAAAACTCAATTACCAAAATTCCTTGCCAAAGTGGTATATGCTTTTCCAAAAAGCAAAACAAAATCAAAGTGTGTTGGAGAAGTTTCATTGAAAGCTCTCAACCACTTCCATCAACTTGATTGACTAGTGATGTAAGTTAGTGGGTCCCACACTTAAATTCAAAATTCAAGTTGAGTGAGACTACACACTTCAGGCTCGGGTTCGTTTAATCTGATTAAACGAATTTTTCGTTGCGACGTAATTAAATCCAATTTAATTAAATAATAATGCCTAGCAAAATTATTACGAAAGTCGCTTACGAATTAAAATCCAATTTTAATTCCGCTTTGAAATCCGATTTCATTTAATATATCCAATATATTATTTAATCGATTAATTCCAAACTAATCACATTCTCTCTTCTATTCGAATTTTATCCCAGATAAATTATTGCCGTAATTAATCCTAGATTAATTTTCTCTCTCTTATAATTAATCCTAGATTAATTATGTTGGAGTCAAATGTCATTGGTGAATCTTTGGGCAGCGAACCAAGAGATCCCTATATATGTTGGCAGTAAATACGGTCATCGGACTATCCGAACATGTGCGTACCCGGTACCACGTTCTTACCGATTCACAAGACATGGTTGGCTTCTAACAAATCATCGTGCCTACCCAATTCTCCAGAAATATTCAAAGAAGAATATATAATCTATATCAGGTATAGTATACAATGTATTGCGTATTACGATCCAATATCGGATGTCACATGCTAGGCCTGGGGCTGGAATTGTGTCTGACCCGTACGAAGCATATATCGGATCACTAGCCACTAGTCTCTGTAATCGGATAATCATGACCTAGTTATACTATCCTGGTAGCTGCAGCATTTAAGAGTACTAGTTTTGTATCCATGTGTGATCATCATCTCCATATGACTGAAGTGATACTTTCATCTTGACATCACACCCAATACACTACGATTCTCAGTATACCCAGAAGAGGCGTACACAGAACCTGTTAAAGCTCCGGACGACCAAAACCAAAGTATACTGATTGTCGCAAGTATTAGCGATGCAAGTCTCAGGTTAAGACCACATACACCTACCCTGATTCGGATTCCCATAGACACATAGTCATACTACCAATGGGATTCTGATGGGTCTATCCAGAGCGAAGCTGTTCCCGGTCCAACGGCTAACAGAACCTCTTATCACACTTGCATAAGTATCCAATACTTAAATATATGAGAACTATGTCGTTAAGCTTCCATAACGCGCACAAGTGTAATACTAGCCTATTCCGCATTATCGATGTCCAGTCTCGATAATACTATGACTAGGGATATTTAATGATTAAACCTTTCGTGGATTAATATTGTCTCATATCTTATTAATCCGATACTAATCATATGGAATTTTATCATTTATATATCCAAGTAATCCAATTACAAAATGATAAAAGAGCAATTTTCTTTGTCACATAGTTAATTTGTACAAAAACATCATGTCTTTTACAATTAGTGATGTTATGGGTCATAATTGTCCAACAATTGTGAACCCAATATGGATTTTCACAAGAAGAAGCACTAAAGCTTGCAGTTGTGGTACTCGTAATGAAGTGGTGCAGACTTGAGATTTTGGACTTGATCACGATTGAGCATCATTATGAGAATGAACCACCATCTTTTATGAAGTTCTCGGCATCAACTCACTAACTCGTTGATACCGAGAACTAGATAACAAATGTTGATAGTGGTTTTTAACCCTAAGGAAGATTCAAATGCTGAGATGGGGCCGAATTTGTAGTCTACTTAGCCAAAAATAGATAATATGGGCCTAGGGGCTCAGAAAGACAGATTGAATTTGACAGAAAGACATGACCCCATTATACGAATGGGTTCATACAAGGCCTGAGTGTGTTGATGATGAAGTGGGTTAGTATGTCGACCCGACCTAGAGAATAAGTGTTGGATTGGGTTCATTTGAATATTTATGGAAACCTACCCGATGGGGTCCATGTTTAGCAACCCGACTTGGTTGAAGCGGTCAAAGGAGTTTTGACCAATATCATTCACCTCATTATGTTGACTCGAGGAATGAAGATTAGATCACAAACCAATTTGCGCTTGAGTCAATTGACGTATGCCCTAAAGTGAGAAGACACCCTTCTAGAAGGCCAATGATGACTATGAAAAAATAGTGGTTCACCGTGAAAGTAGCCCATGCCAGCCGTCATAGGGAGGTACAATGATAGGAAAGTGATAGAGCAGAGCCGCCATAGACCGGTGCAGTGATAGAGAAAAGATTTAATTTGATTGGGCGAATTGTGGGTAGTTGAGGATAGTTGTTACTGTAATGATGACAGCGTGACATAAGCTGACTTCATAGATGGTGGAATAGTAGATTTAGAGGCCTATATAAAGGGGTTGACGTCTCAGATTCAAGGGTGATCAAAATTTACATCTCAACACTTAGAGAGAAATCAAGAGCCAAAAATCTAGTGATAGAGAGAGAAAGTTAGTTGGTTGTTTGACTATTGAGAGAACTGTAACAGGCTAGTGAAGACCTGATGTGTTATAAACTCTTTGTAATTTTATTACCCCACTTGTAGCTCTGGTCTGTCTTGACTCCGAATAGTAATAAAAAACACCCTCTTTCTCTCGTGGACGTAAGTTGGAGCCACTCTCTGCTGAACCATGTAAATCATTGCCTTTATGGTTTATCTGTCTGCTTGTTGAGTTTGTATTTAATTCTTTACTAACCAAACAAGTTCACTGCTGAGAGAGGTTTATTTGATGAGTTAATTTCCCATATTACCCTTTAAACAAAAAATAGTTATCAACAGTTGGCGCCGACTGTGGGGAAAGTATAAGAAACATCAAACACACTAAGATGATGGCATAAGATGGAAGCAACAGAGTTAGGGAAACATCGGTAGAAGAGTGGATGCAAGAATGACAGAGATCATCAGGTCAGATGCCTATCATTTAGAGCAGTAGGACGGCACCTGATGGAATGAGGAGATGCTGAGGCATCATCAAATAGAAAGCTTGGAATGCGAGCTACATGGCGCGGTTGGGTTGTAGCCTCGGGATAATCATAACACATATGGTGTCAGGGCCTACGAGGCGTTTGAATTCCCTATTTGAGGTGTATAACAAAGGGAATGCCCTAGGGACTACACGACATTTGGAGCATCATGGTAACCATTGCACGTATGGTTAGAGGGATTCTGTGATGATTGCAGCCTCAGAGTCTATATAGCGTGAGGAGAGATCATGCCCCCATGGCATTTGCCACCCCTTTCTGGGATCAATTGCCCGGGGTTAACAAAGGTCCCTAGGGCGATTAGGTTGGGAGGTATATAGCGCGTAAGACCACCGGACCTCCGTGGTAAATTGTAACTCATAGGGGTTAGAAGGCTCATGGTCAGAATTTCTCACCTGATGCCTTGTTGTTTCATTAATGGCAAAAGAATGTAAGTTTTCCCTCGTGGTTTGCTTTTTATTTTACAGATTTTTACAAATCATTTCCCTCCAGGATTTTAGGATGTGTTAGAGCATGCATAGGCTTCTTCAAGGTGACAGCCTCAATGAGGGTTGATTCTCTTGTGGCCGATATTAGCTTGGGGTTGGGTTACGTCCCACCGAAGCCTTGATTATATTATGTGGCACAAGGAGGGTTGATTCCCTTGTGGCCAAATACTTATGTTGGCTCGGGATCGATCCCACTGATGCCTTGTTTATTATAGACTTAAGGAGAATAACATTCCCGCATAGCCGCGTGTGAGAGATGGCTTGGGGTCGGCAAATTTCCCTTAAGGCTGTGCTTGAATTTTTGGCATGGGTAGGGATGCATTCCCTCATTGCTATGGTCGAGAAGGCTCGAGGTCAGAATTTCTCTCCCGATGCGCCATTGTTTTGTTGGGGTTTTATCACGGCGGCGCAGCGGAATAAGCTCTGTTCGGGCAAAATCGTAGTTTAAAATTTTTAAACTTACGAATAAATTATTCAATATCCCATATTAATAATTCATTCATATTTCACCTAAACATATTTATTCGATATCAAATAACGACATAAATAATATAGAAACACCGCGAAACTTTTGTGAAAACGTTTTTCCGTAAAATAGCATAAAACGCATTTCCGGCCGAACCGACCGACCAATGCACATGGGGACTGCCCAAGTCAGCCCCAAAAATAATTGGACAGTTTTTGGGCTGCCCGAACAGTGATCAATTCACTGTCTGGGCAGCCGTTACCCGGTAACACCATTTTTCGCCATTTTCGCGTATTTTCACTCCGAATCAATTTCCGATAATTATTTATCTTGGGCAATTAAAATAAAATTATTTATTTTAATCACTCAATACATAAAATCTGAATTTCTAAACCAAGAAATCAAATTTCTTATAATTGCCGAATTGACCCATAACTTTTCATTTTGATCTTTTTGGTCCTCAAATTCTCAAATACATATTTAAATGATTCCAAATCAATCCCAAAATGATTTATATATGTATAATACATGAAAATAAAAATTACAACAAAAAATCCAAATTTTTGTCAAATTGCCGAGAAGCCCTAAAATTTTCCAGGTTTTGCATTTTAGTCATTTCTTGTTCAAAACAAGTCAAGATCAAATCCAATCAATCTCAAAACTAATATACATCATAATACACCACATCCACATATAAGAAAAGCCCCAAATTTGGAAAGGGTTATGAACCCTAATTTTACAATTTCTTCAAATTGACAAAATACATCAAATTAAACAAATTCAATACTTTAATCCAATCTTTACCACATCAAACAAGTCTCACCATCATGAAACAACTCAAGAATAATTCTAGGTCATAAATGAGTGGCCTTAAAACTCTAGAATGACAACTTGATTACTAATTAATCAAAAGAATGCTTAATAACCAATTATAAGCATACTTTGTTCATACACACATGCAACATCTTTCCAACAAGTTTCCAATCAATTAATTTACATAAGTAAAGAGAAGAGAAAATTCTAAGCAACACATATTGAAGCTTAGAAACATGTAAATAATTTTCAAGTTGAAGAAAATAAGAAAATACTTACAAAATCAAAATTTTCCCAAGCTTTTCTTTTTGTTCTTCAACTTTCTCTCAAACTTCACTTAGTAAAATATACATTGTAACTTGTGTTTTCAAAACCAATTGAAAAATAAAACCCATTTATTTTCACCTATTGGCCGAAACTTGTCAAAGAAAATATCAAGATATTTTTAATTTTTTGTTTCAACAAATTAAATGGTAATGACTTTAAGCTTACTTGTTTAAAATGATAACATTTATCATAAAGTAAACTTTACAAGTGAACCAATAGAATCATGCCATTTCCTAACATTAATCATGGCATAAGATATTTAGTTTTTAACTAATTTAATTATTTAACAATTAAACAATTAAATAATTAAATACAAATATCTTAAATATATGTATTATATTTACATTAAATATCTCAAATACATATATTAATGATATATGTCAAATATCATAATTTGATAATTAATTAATGTGTATTTAATTATATCAAATATTAAAATACAAATACACATTAATTATGAAATGACCATTAGGTCCCTTTGCATGTATTTTTTGTTTAACAGTTAAACAATTTATAAATAATCAGTATTATTCATAAAAATTGCCCTAATGCTCTACAAGTATATTTCATTAGTGAGACTCTCTAGATTTAGGCATATTCGTCACAAAATCTAATTTTGTGTCCATAAATTATGATGATCACAGATATACTCGCTGAATCATACAGGTCGAGGTCATTGCATACGTATAATACCTCTATCACAGGTATCCGGATTATCCCAGAGATATACATATAAACGCCAAATCTCTATAGGTATAATCCTGTCGATGTATCTATTTGCAATCTTCTAAATAAAACTCGGAACTTACTTCTGAAGTATACCACGGCCATGGATTTAACAGATTGCTAATCATATAATGAATACCTAAGCCTTGATACACACAGGATATCATAAGCATGAGTCCACACCCAACGAACAGACGGAGGTCTGATCTAAATAGATCGGTGACGTGACTGCCATCTAAGTGTGGAGGATGACTCATATATCCACAGTGGTATCTCAAGTAAAAAAAATCACTATGCTAATCAACCCAAGAAGATTTCTATTGACGTTGGTGTACCATCTATTAGGTAATCTTCGGTGAGTCGTTCAGTGTTTATCAAATAAACACCTACACGTCTATACGAGTCTCCCGAGACTCATGGTTCATTGGGATAAACCATCAGACCAAGTCCAATATACGACATGTACTGATCTCATCGGATTTTACTAACCGACCCGTGTCAATAAATCTTGACCAGGAACTTAATTTGATAATATATTTCTAGTAGTGACATTTCTCAATGTCAATTGCAAGCTACGTTGTAATTGCGCACTACATTATATATTATCGGGTCTTTGTCTAATATATATATCACTAAGCATGATTTAGTTTCAATCTAATGAATTAGATAGAATAAATATAATAAAAGACAAGAGGTGCAACCATAAATAAGTAATATTATGGAAAAATATATTGCTCGTATTCATGAATCGGACATAAATACGATCCAGATTGGCGCTTCGAGCACCAACCCTAACGATTTCTCCCACTTGTTCTAGTACCTATCCACGGTATCATATACACATCTTAATGTGTATCACATATGCATGGCCCTCAATAACTCACCTAGCGCTCAAAAGGTAGGCAACAACAAGTAAGCCCGCTATAACATATTAAGTTTGTCAAAAAAACCCAATTTTTTCCCTTAGCCAGCATCATTCATATTTTTGTAGAAACTATGTTCTACATCAATATGACTCAGATGCCACATCAACATTGTGTTTAGGCTACTAAGTTGCCTAAGTATTTACGGATCAAATCCAAAATACTATGTAGACAACCGCAAACACAACACTAATGTCAAACTTCTAATATTTAAGGTCACTATGCAACTTCATAAGTCAATACTTCATAAGTTGCAACTAACTTCACTCTCATAGTGGAATCATCTGTGACACTCTCACTGCATCTTTAGTGACTCTTTATGACGTATATTGTCTAACGTCATAATTAGACTCAAAATTAATCTGATCCTAATGGTTTCGAACTTTATTCTCTATTAATTAGAAACTCGTTCTTAATATCTCAAAGATAATAAAGAACATGTTTCAAGACACATCTTATGGTCTAGAGGATATCAAAATAACTCGTAACAATTACGATTAAATTGATATCTCTAATCGTATTTAATATAGTATTCATTATGCCATCATCCTATGATGCATAAGATTGACTAGACATTCTAATCAATTTCTCTTTCGATAAAGGAATCATCATTTACGAAAGATGAATATTATATATTATAGACACACTAACTGTCAAACAGTTATACTAGCTGTCACACAGATAGTCTCACTGTGTCATTTATTAGATCATAACTAATGTACGACTAATGAGAGCATCTCTCAAGTCTCTTAGTTTTATATCATATATAAAACTTTATATCGAATATAATAGAGACCACTCCCACTGTTTTCAAGGAGAAAATAAGACTCGGGTAAATCTTTTACCTGTTTAACATCTCATTATTACCTTAATAATGATAATTTCATTATGATGTAAAATACTAGAAATAATTTGTACGCTCCCACTAACTTTTCTATCTCATATGTATTCTCTATGATTTGATAAAATCAGACAATCTGACTGATATCAAAATTAGAAAACATAAATTTCCAGAAAGCTCATCTGAGTCTACAATAGGCTCTATAAGCTAATATACCAAATTGTAATCTTAGCATAATATAAACTCCAGGGCCATTCCAAAATGAACTTTTCAAACTAAGAAATCACAATGGATCTCTTATCTGAAGAAACCATTCAGAAACGCCATTTTGTATTTCTAGCTAAAATATACAGTTTAATATTAACATTAACCAACAAATCTTTAATTGTTCAATTAGTGCGACTAGAGATAAGTTTCCTCAGAATCTACAATAGATTGCTGAGTATAACTTTTCTCATTTTCATACTATAAAGGTCAAACCTTAATAAGCTCACTTTGCTTTTGTTGCGTAAACCATTTCCACATTTTATGAACGATTTATAATGAAAGCTCAATCAAGTTACAAACTTGATTGTAGTAAGTTATGAACAATCTTAGATCTATGGTTTAATTCTAATTTCCGGAATCGATATCAAATATCGTTCCCACTATAAGTCATAAGATAACTTTATTCGATAAGAAAACAACTGAACCATTAAGTATCAAATACTTTGGAAATGATTCTGACATCCTATTGCTCTTATATGGAAGTAATAAAAGGGTATTTTCATCTTATTAATTATGTAGTTCCATTTATAGTTTATCACTCTCACATTTGACTTCAGTAAATCAAGTCTTTTCTACAATGGTCAACATCTGATGTTACTTACTAAGTGATAAAAATAATTTTATTACTCGGGATTGTAGAAAAGATATTCTATCAAATAGAATACAATATTCTATTAAATAGAATAAATGATAAACTTATACTCGTACCTCCAAGGCGCAAGTACTATCGATTATATAACCATTATACAAAAGAAATATTCAAATCTCAAACATTTCAAGATTCGAATTTTCTACTTATATATATCATATATGTAACTGTAGAAACTAATGGAACCTAAATTAAAAGGATGAATTAGCGTTACTGGAGCATATCCCCAATAGTATTGAAACTAATTCGGCAACACTCAATATCAAACGAATCAAATCGTATAAGATTCGATTTCTCTCACTAACCAATTCCATTACAATGGAATCGTAGAAGAATAATATTGAGTAAGAATCATATTGATTCAATAACCTTAGAACTAATTGCCATAAATTCATATGTTTGATCATATCAAACATCTTTGAACAATTCAAAGACTCACGATGACTTTTAAAGATACAATTTTCAAAACTTCAGATCAAATATCTTTAAACCAGTCAAAATATTATATCTGCGTTTCACCAGAAACACGTAACTAAGTCACGACGATTCATTGACTAAGTTATGAAGTAAAGAAAACTACCTTAAGTAATTTACAACTTATTAAAGTACATACATCCAATGTATCAGTTTAATAAATTTTCCGGTCCAATGAAAATCATTGGTTAAATGAGATTTAATCACCTTCCCGAATACAATTTTCATTAAATGGATAATGATATGTGGTGTGATCTCGTATCAGACCATCCTTTACCATATGGAATAAGCGTCTAATACTTAATTGATAAAATCTCATAAAACAATATTCTAAGTTATTTACTTAACCGAATATTTTTCTTAATATTTATCTATTCGTCAATGACACTACTAGTCGTTTTAAAATATGTAACAATTGTTTACAAAGAACAAGTAATTATCCAATCGTCGCAAGTTCTGATATTAAATATCGAAACAATCATTCAACAATATTTAAATAACTAGACGGGAGATCTGGTATCCAATACCTATAGTTGTCGTATTGTGAAAATTGATATTTTCTATACATAACTATACGCATCTCCTTTCTTTAGCTTTATTATTTACCTTCAACTATTTTCAACATTTGCAAATAATTGAAAAGCAAATAGTGTCTGACATGTGACCTCTAAATGTCACTAAAGCCAAGAAACGTCATTATCAGATAAATAAATACCTAATGTGGTTTTCTTAATGCCAGTGAAGAATCTCGAGACATGAACCAATTCATGTCAATATTTACTGCATAAGAAACTATTATATCTAGAATGATTATATCTAATGTAATACTTATTCTAGAAATCTGCAACCATAATTGAAGTCAGAAAACATATATAAAATATGAATGCAGTGGATAAAAGTTTAATTCTATCTAAATAATAGAATAAGGAAAAAACATAAGCAATAATTTTCATAATATTACACACCGCATTAGTTATGGATTTTTAACCTTTTAGCGCCTCCCACTACTTTACATAATACCGTAGTCCCCAACGGAAAATGAGAATTCAATAATTAAATCGAATTCCATAATGGGAAGTGGACCCCATGAATATATTTCGACTCACAGCTTTGGCACGTTCTCGCCTACATATATTCACGGGTGACAACTTATTGTCAATCACACTCGTTGTGACTCCAGATTTTGTCCTGACCGTTTCTCGTTGTGACAGCTTTGGCACGTTCACAAGAGGCGTATCAAGGCTTCACTTGTCAATGACAAACTCAAGCTACTGATGTAATCCTGACAGCTTTGGCACGTTCAGGAATTCCACTTTCACTTGAATTTGTCTCTTATCATATAAGTTCTACTGGCGCAAATGAAATACCTTCAACCATAACTGCACAGCTTTGGAATGATACAACTATAGCATCATGAAAACATTTACATCTGTATTGACAGGGCGGACGAAAAAATAAGTATTCCTAATACTAGTCACTTTATAAAACCTTATTTAACAGAGATTTTCCTAAAAGATTTAATTCACTTTATTTAATCAAATTAAATAAATACATGCATGTAAAAAGTAAAGATTAGATTAAATATCAAATTTAAAGGGCTAATCATATTATAGGTACAGAATCAGACTCGCTCTGATACCATTTTGTTGGGGTTTTATCAGGGCTGCGCAGCGGAAGGAACTCGGTTCGGGCGAAATCGTATTTTAAAATTTTTAAACTTACGAATAAATTATTCAATAAATAATATTAATAATTCATTCATATTTCACCTAAACATATTTATTCGATATAAATAACAACATAAAAAATGTAGAAACACTGCGAAACTTTTACGAAAATATTTTTCCGTAAAATAGCATAAAACGTGTTTCCGACCGAC
Organism: Zanthoxylum bungeanum; assembly: GCA_019454045.1. Lineage (NCBI taxonomy): Eukaryota > Viridiplantae > Streptophyta > Magnoliopsida > Sapindales > Rutaceae > Zanthoxylum > Zanthoxylum bungeanum. The sequence goes on from SKCR01049995.1 coordinate 37,361, forward strand.
CAATACTCATGGGGACTGCCCAGGTCAGCCCCAAAAATATTTGGACAATTCGTGGGCTGCCCGAACAGTGATCAGTTCACTGTTTGGGCAGCTGTTACCCGATAACGCCGTTTTTCACCGTTTTCACGTATTTTCACTCCGAATCAATTTCCGATAATTATTTTTCTTAAAATCTGAAATTCTAAACCAAGAAATCAAATTTCTTATAATTGCCGAATTAACCCCATAACTTTGCATTTTGATCATTTTGGTTCTCAATTTGTTAAATACATATTTAAATGATTCCAAATCAATCCCAAAATGATTTATACATGTATAATACATGAAAATATAAATTGTAACACAAAATCCAATTTTTTTGTCAAATTACCGAGAAGCCCCAGAATTTTCAAGGTTTTGCATTTTAGTCCTTTCTTGTTCAAAACAAGTCAAGATCAAATACAATCAATCTCAAAATTAATATACATCATATATACATCATAATACACCACATATATGAAAATTCCCAAATTTGGAAAGGGTTATGAACCCTAATTTTACAATTTCTTCAAATTGACAAAATACACCAAATTAAACAAATTCAATATTTTAATCCAATCTTTACCACACCAAACAAGTCTCACCATCATGAAACAACTCAAGAAAAATTCTAGGTTATAAATGAGTGGCCTTAAAACTCTAGAATGGCAACTTGATTACTAATTAATCAAAAGAATGCTTAATAACCAATTATAAGCATACTTTGTTCATACACACATGCAACATCTTTCCAACAAGTTTCCAATCAACAAGTAAAGAGTAGAGAAAATTCTAAACAACACATATTGAAGCTTAGAAACATGGAAACAATTTTCAAGTTGAAGAAAATAAGAAAATACTTACAAAATCAAAATTTTCCCAAACTTTTCTCTTTTGTTCTTCAACGTTCTCTCAAACTTTACTTAGTAAAATATATATTGTAACTTGTGTTCTCAAAACCAAATGAAAAACAAAACCCCTTTTATTTTTCATCCCTTGGCCGAAACTTGTCAAAGAAAATATCAAGATATTTTTAATTTTTTGTTTCAACAAATTAAATGGTAATGACTTTAAGCTTACTTGTTTCAAATGATAACATTTATCATAAAGTAAACTTTACAAGTAAACCAATAGAATCATGCCATTTCCTAACATTAATATGGCATAAGATATTTAGTTTTTAACTAATTTAATTATTTAACAATTAAATAATTAAATAATGAAATACAAATATATTAAATATATATGTATTATATTTGCATTAAATATCTCAAATACATTTATTAATGATATATGTCAAATATCATAATTTGATAATTAATTAATGTGTATTTAATAATATCAAATATTAAATACAAATACACATTAATTAGGAAATGACCATTAGGTCCCTTTGCATGTATTTTTCGTTTAACGGTTAAACGATTTATAAATAATCAGTATTATTCATAAAAGTTGCCCTAGTGCTCTAGGAGTATATTTCATTATTGAGACTCTCTAGATTCAGACATATCCGTCATGAAATCCAATTTCGTGTCCATAATTTACCCACATGTAAATTATGACGACCAAAGATAAACTCACTGAATCATACAGGTCGAGGTCATTGCATACGTATAATCCCTCTGTTACAGGTATCCGGATTATCCCAGAGATATAATATAAACGTCAAATATCTATAGGTATAATCATGTCGACGTATCTATTAGCAATCCTCTAAATAAAACTCGGAACTTACTTCTGAAGTATACCACGGCCATGGATTTAACAGATTGCCAATCATATAATGAATACCTATGCCCTGTACAGAGGACTGACGGATCCTATCTTGATACACACAAGATATCATGATCATGAGTCTATACCCAACGAACAGGCGGAGGTCTGATCTAAATAGATCGGTGACGTGACTACCATCTAAGTGTGGAGGATAACTCATATATCCACAGTGGTATCTCAAGTCAAAGAATCATGATGCTATTCAACCCTAGAAGATTCCTATTGACGTTGGTGTACCATCTATTAGGTAATCTTCGGTGAGTCATTCAGTGTTTATCAAATAAACACATGCACGTCTATACGAGTCTCCCGAGACTCATGGTTCATTGGGATAAACCATCGGACCAAGTCTGATATATGATATGTATTGGTCTCAACGGATTTTACTAACCGACCCGTGTCAGTAAATCTTGACCATGAACTTAATTTGATAATATATTTCTAGTAATGACACTTCTCAATGTCAATTACAAGCTACGTTGTAATTACGCACTATATTATATATTATTGGGTCTTTGTCTAATATATATATATATATATATATATCACTAAACATGATTTAGTTTCAATCTATTGAATTAGATAGAATATATATAATAGAAAACAAGAGGTGAAACCATAAATAAGTAATATTATGGAAAAATGTATTGCTCGTATTCATGAATCGGACATAAATACGATCCGATTGGCGCTCCGAGCACTAACCCTAACATGTTTCGCTATTGGCACGAGGAGATGAGCTTTCCCTCGTGGTTTATTTTTTATTTTGCAAGTCTTTGCAGATCATTCCCTTCTGAGATTGTAGCATGTCAAATTGCAGCATGTCGAGAGCATGCATCAGCTCGAGGTGACATGAGATGAGCTTCTTCAAGCCAAGAAGCCAGTGGATGGACTAACCAGAGTTAGCTCAGGTCAACCTCTTCGGTCAGAAAAAGCCTAGTCGAAAAGATGACTAAGTTATGAATCAGAAGCAGAGGTGCTAGATTAAGGTTATGAACCCGATGTGGATTTTCACAAGAATGAGCATTGAAGCTTGCAGTTGTGGTACCTATTATGAGGTGGTGCAAACTTGAGATTCTGGATTTGATCAAGATTGAGCATCAACATGAGAATGAACCACATTCTTTTATGAAGTTTCTGGCATCAAGTTACCAACTCGTTGATACCGAGAACTATGAGACAGATGTTGGTGGTGGGTTTTTATCTTGGGGAAGATTCAAATACTGAGGAGGGGCAGAATTGGTAGTCTACTTAGCGAAAAATAGATAATATGAGCCTAACGACTCGGAAATACAGATGAAATTTGACAAAAGGATCTGACCCTATTATACAGAGAAGTTCATACAAGGGCTGAGTGTGTTGATGATGAAGTAGGTTGGTACACCGACCCGACCTAGAGAAGAAGTGATGGATTTATGTTCATTTGAGTATTTGTGAAAACCTAATCGATGGTCCATGCTTAGCAACCTGACCTGGTTAAAGAGGTCAAATGGAGTTTTGACCGGTATCATCCACCTCGGTATGCTGATCCGAGGAACGAAGATGAGATCACAGGCCAATCTGCACTTGAGTCAATTGATGTATGCCCTAAAGTGAGAAGATATCATTCTAAAAGCCAATGATGACTATGGAAAAACAGTGGTTCACCGTGAAAGTAGCCCCTGCCAGTCTCCATAGGGCGGTGTAGTGGCAGGAAAGTGACAGAGCAAAGCCGCCATAGGCTGGTGCAGTGATATGGACAATAGCTCATTTGATTGGGCGAATTGTGGGTAGTTGAGAAGAGTTATTACTGTAATGATGAAAGAGTGACATGAGCCGACGTCATGGGCGGTGGAATTGTGGATTTGGAAACCTATATAAAGGGGTTGAAGTCTCAGATTCATGGATGAGCAAAATTTACATCTCAACACTTAGAGAGAAACCAAGAACCAAAAATCTAGTGATAGAGAGAGAAAGTTGGTCGGTTGTTTGGCTATTGAGAGAATTGTAACGGAACTCTTTATAAGTTCATTACCCCACTTGTAGTTCGGGTCGGTTTTGACTCGGAGCAGTAATGAAACACACCTCCTTTCTCCCGTGAACGTAAGTTGAAGCCACTCTCCACGAACCACATAAATCCTTACATCTACGATTTATCTGTCTGCTTGCTGAGTTTGTATTTGATTCCCTACTAACCAAATAAATTCACTGTTAAGAGAGATTTATTCTATGTTAAAATATCAATGGATCCTTTTGTTATTCCTCCCTTTCCTTTAATACCGTCCATTAGAGAGAATGAAAATTTTCTAAACTCGAGCGTACAGTAAAATCGTGAAATCGCTATACACACCGTTGGATCATAAAAGTATATTGCACATATAAACATTTTTATTTCTTTTTTTCTTTGGTTTACAATAATAAGAAAGAGAGACTGAAAATTTTAGTGGATTCAAAATTTATTGAATGGAATGGAAGACATGGGATTGAGGCCAATTTGTAATTAAATTAGTAGTCAATTTGTATTTGTCAATAGATCCACACCCAAATTTTGTGGAAAATATATTCAAATGAAAGACTTTGATAGGTCATGGGTAAACATTGAAAGTAGTTATCAAATAATTTTTTTTTAAAGGAAAATTGTCTTTCATGCAAATTGCAAGACCAATCATAAATAATTAAATATATTATTAATTTTTTAAAAAAATTGCATTATTATCAATAAGTGAAACAATTAATAACCATTCAAAATTTGCTTTTAAAAAATACTCCACCTAATTTACATGATCAGGCACCTTATTATGCATGTATAATATGGTAGTGTTAATTTAAGCACCAAATTTGTCTTTATTTCTTCAAACAAAAGTAATTTTTTTAAAAAAAAAAATTAAAAAATTTTAAAAAATACTACTAGTTCTGCTTCATGGGTTTGTGTGAGCTGTTGTTTAAAATGTTTATTTCAATTTTTTTTTTCACTTGCCATCACTTTCTAAAAATGGTTGTTATACCTTAAACAAATTAAATTTTTTTTAAAAAAAAAAAAATACATTCTGTAATTATCAATTGATTTATATGAGTCCATGTAGCATCTTTATCTTATAGTGTTCACAAATCTACAGTAACATCAGCAATATGCCAATATGCCTTGAACCAAAAACAGAAAGTCAAAATGAAGACTTAAATTTTTGAATATGAATATTCATCATTGATTTTCTAGCTAGAGTGACAAAAATTTGTTGAAAGTTGGACAATTAAACAGATAAAATAATTACAAGAAGTTAAAATAATTCAATGTATCTTATGCTATAAAAATAATAGGGTTTTTATAAGTAAATTATAACTCACGTTAGAAATCATACCGTCAAACCATCCGATCCGGGCTTAAATGGGGTAGGTAAAATCTCTAACTATCTCAGATTCTCATAAGAAATACACCTTATGATTCGAACCCAAAATCTGATAACCAAATCCTAAATCTTTTGTCATATGTACATCCATTCAGGACAAATTATAACTTATTTTTCTAATTTTTGAGAAGGAACCAACCCCCTTTTGGTTAAAAAAATTAATCCTTATTCAATAAATAAATATGTTATATAGTCTTGCTTATCCATGAAATTTTATTTGTAAAAAAGTTAATTACTTTTGCACGTAAAAGTGATACCTTTCTTTATAAAAATGAAAAACAAACAGACAAATATAAAACAACCTATTACGAGTGTTCAAATCTTAATTCAATCCGATAACCCGACTCTAATTGATCGGTTGAAATATCATAATTCGTTAAACGTACAAGACAAATCTCAAATTTATTGTATCGTAGGGAGGTGGCTTGATGGTATATAGGATTTAAGATCTCACATTGAGATCATGAATTCGACTTCAGAAATGTGTTTCTTGTAAGAGTCTGTGACAGCCGGAGGTTTTACATACTCTACTTAAATCAGAAAGATGTGATTTGACGACGGCATTTCTAACCATTCACAAAAAAAAAAAAAAGTCTCAAATTTATTTTTAGAAAAATGTTAAAGCCCCATGAACCAATATTTTTTAATTTAAATAGAAAAAATTTATTTTAATTTTAAAAAATGTCCCGATCAATCCAAAAATAGACCGTTTTCCTCTTCAATTTTTTTTTTTTTTTTTTGAGTTCGGGTACAGTTTTTCGCATCGACCCAAATATTTAAAAGCAGCAGCTCCGTTTGTCAATTTAAACAAAAGCAAATGGGTGCCAGCTTTTTGTGTATGGTAACTCCAAAGTTCATAATATTTTAAAGGTAAAAATGTAAAAGTGACCCTCTAACTTTCAAGTCCGTTAACTTTCAGTTTTGTCAATTCAGTCCTCTGACTTTCAGTTTTGTCAATTCAAGGCTCCGTTATAAATTCATCACTGTTGCCGTTATAAATAACGGCAACAGCAAAGTCTGTTATTTAATTAATACACTCAATTAGAAAATATAGGTAAAGGAAGCTAAAGCAAAGTAAACGTACTCTGCTTGCATCTTCGAGCTAATTTTGTCAAAAACACATATCCCAAGTTCAATATGACTTTTTGTCAAAAAATTATAAAAATTATAACTAGTGCTAAATTCAAGGCTCCGTTATAAATTCAAGGCTCCGTTTCAATTTTTGTCAATTCAAGACTCCGTTATAAATTCATCACTATTGCCGTTATAAATAACGGCAACATCAAAGTAAATATACTTTGCCTGTTATTTAATTAATACCCTCAATTAGAAAATATAGGTAGACAGAGGAAGCTAAAGCAAAGTAAATGTACTCTGCTTGCATCTTCGAGCTAATTTTGTCAAAAACACATATCCCAAGTTCAATATGACTTTTTGTCAAAAAATTATAAAAATTATAACTAGTGCTAGTAACGAAGATATGTGTTTTTATAAGAGATTAAGATAATCAAATATTTTACCTACTATATTTAGACTTGAATAGAATGATTTGATTGTGTTATTCTCCATCAAATCAAAAGATGGAGAAAATCTACCATACAACGCGGTATCACATTTGACGTCATTTACTAAAATCTACCTCCGTTGTATGATAGATTTTCTCCATCTTTTGAGTGGCATGATGGCATTCTCGGGATGATGTGGCATTACATTTGATGACAACCAATACTTTTGATTCTGTGCAATCGCATGCATTGTAATGTCTAACCATTAAGTTTTTGCTAAATAAGTTGCGTATAATTATTTTCCACCCTCGTCGCTAGGGTCCACTGATCAACTGCAGTGTAAAATGTATCGTCTCGTGTTTTTTTTTTGAATGATTGGAAATAACACAATCGAATCATTCAATTTGAGTCTAAATATAGTAGGTAAAACATTTGATTATCTTAATCTCTTATAATAAATACATATCTTCGTTACTAGCACTAGTTATAATTTTTATAATTTTTTGACAAAAAGTCATATTGAACCTGAGATATGTGTTTTTGACAAAAAATAGCTCGAAGATCAAGCATAGTACATTTACTTTGCTTTAGCTTCCTTGTCTGCCTATATTTTCTAATGAGGGTATTAATTAAATAACAAGTAAAGTACGTTTACTGTGCTGTTGCCGTTATTTGTTACATCAACAGTGATGAATTTATAACGGAGTATTGAATTGACAAAAATTGAAAGTTAGAAGACTGAATTGATAAAACTGAAAGTTAACGAACTTAAATGAAAAAACATGAAAGTTAGATGATCATTTTTGCATTTTTGCCTATTTTAAAAATTGAAAGAAACAAAAGTTAGCAAAAAACACCAAGTGATATGATTTGTTTGGAATTAACAGAAATTTTTTTGAATATCTTCAATAATATTACATACAAAAATATTTTGCTTATAGTCATAAAACATGACAAAATGAATTACTGGTGTAAATTTAATTTCAAAAGTTGTTCAAAAAACATTACTATCATTTCACTAATTTATAAATTCAGAAATAATAAACGGATACAAGAAATATTGGTATATAATATTTTATTATTATATCTTTACAAAAATTACATTTTACTACAATCCCTTATATTTTACTAATATATCTTTACATTTTATTATTGTATCTTTACAAAAATTACATTATATTACTAATGATAAAATATTACAAATCAATACTTATTATAGTAAAATATTATTTCCCAATATTTATTGTTATAAAATATAAGATACTAATATTATAATGTAATTCTTGTAAAGATACAACAAGCAACATTAAACAGTTAACTTGATGAAAATTTACCATCTACATATACAAGCTAAGTAAAAATGTGACCCTCTCAAATAGTCTCCTTGCAAAATACAGTCCAATGCCTCACACAAGAACATATCAAAACATTTGGAGTTGGAGGCAAATGTTGATGATGCCAAATCTACCTAGCTTTACAGATTCGTCAGTGACTCAATCAGATCGAGCCACCGAAGCTGCAGCTTCTTGCGCTTCCCTGCCATGTGTTAATCTTAGGCATGCGAGTATACACACAAGGGTCTACACACAATCCATTTTAGGGTTGTCCCAATTCCACACTAAGCATCTGTAGCTTG
>SKCR01049996.1:0-45784 GCA_019454045.1 Zanthoxylum bungeanum
TTAGTGTGATCATTCACGACCAGAGTAAAATATTTTGTCAACATTTCAGAACATCGATTTCCCACTTGAATACGTGAAGTCGTTTCGTCGGTGGTATGTTGAGTGATATCCTTAGCCTCGTGAATGTTAGTGTTGTGTGATAAGATTTAGATAATAAGAGAATAAATTGATTGAATATATGAGATTTGAGAAATTGAGATAGTGAGAAGAGAATTAAACAGTTATTTATAGTGTTTTTTGATTTTTTTTTTTATGTTTAAAATGCCCCCAAAATATAGTTATGGGGGAGGGGAGGGAGATATTTTAAATTAGTAGTATTATTATTATTAATTAAAAAAACCGTTGGGGCTAACAGTTAAAACCGTCAGCGGTTACGATTTGAACCGTTCCAACCGCCCAAATCAACAGTTGGAAATGCTATGAACCATAACCAAACCGGACTGTACCAGTTCGATTATGGTTCATGATTCAGTTGACCGGTCAACGATTCGATTGACGGTTGGTCAACTGTTCGGTTGCGGTTTGGTTACGGTTCTTCTGAACCGCATATCTTTTAACGAACTAATGAATAAAGATAAATAAATAAAAATTCTGATATAAGGAATTGTAGTCATTGGTTGGTGACGTAGCCAACTTCCCAAGCAAGTGATTTTATCGTTTAATCCTGCACAAAAAAGGACAAGATATTTCAGGTTCTTGCGGTTGTCTTGTCGATCTGTAGTCGCTGCAAGAATTTTGCGGTTTTTGATTGGTAAAGATGAGCATGACCCAATTCGCAATGGTTAGTTCTTTACTGCTTTCTGAATTTATTCTCTTGAATCTGTTGTTGCCTTCTCTCCCTCTCAATTCCTTGCACACGATGGATGGCATAACATAGGGATTCAGTTTTTCTACTTTTGCATTAAGCACTTTTAAGTTTTCAAAAGCACTTATCTTAATAAGTGCTTTTTAAGATAAGTGATTCTCCAAAAAACACTTTTAATAAGTGATTCTCCAAGAACCAATTTTCTATTTTAAGCGAGGCCTAAACGAGTTCCCAGAGGGGGCCTATATCCATAAGTTTTTAAGGCAAAGATACATAACTGATCTTAGACTTGGCTTCTAATTTTGGGCCTCTATCTGAGACCGCTACTGCTAAAACAAAATTTCTTCAACCATTTTATGGGTGTGTTAATAACTGCTGTTTTGACCTTCATTATACATGTGTAATGATGTGCTTGCAGGTGGAAGAGTTAGCTTTCCTTGTAAAAGACAATCTTCCAAGCAAGCATCTTGTACTCTCAATGGAAGAGGCCTTGGTCAACTTCCTTCAGGATGATAATAGGTAGAAATTCTGAACAAAGCTTTCTTATTATTTTCTTTTTTATATTTGCTTGTATAGTGTTTTGCTAATAACAATTCTGGTTGCAGTGCAGATGGGGTCCTTGAATTGGAACCAATGGACTCCTACAATCGACTTCTCTTGCATCGACTGGCTGATATATTCGGGTATTTCTCTTGTAATGCCACATGGTTGTTGGATTATATTTATGGTATCATTTATCTGTAAGATGTTAAATTTGATTGGTGGATTCCAGTTATGAGTAATAATTTTCTATTTTTGTTTTGCTAGATTTGCCCATGAATCTGTTGGAGAAGGAGATGGCCGGCACTTGATTTTAGAACGATGTCCGGAGACATCAATGTATGTCTCGACACTTGGAATACCTTATCTATTTATTGTTAACTTGTATATTATGCCCAACTTGCATCTGTTTCTCTATGCATCATATTATTTTTCTGTATGTGTCGACACTTGAATCCCTTATCTAGTTCTTATTATCCTCTATATGCCCAACTTGCATCTGTTTCTCTATGCATCGTGTTATTTTCTGTTTCGATTGATGGCTGAATGTGTAAATGATGATATGTGTACCAACACAATGTCATAGAACCATGCTGTCGTTATTTATATCATACATTGAAATTTGAAATTGTGGACCTTAATTTTTATAATACTTTATATGGCCACCTATGCTTCCTAGTTCATGCTAATTGCTGCATCATTTGGAGTGTGTTGCTAAATGCAGTTGGAAGATGGTTTACAAGTGTACCAGAATAATAAGCACAATGCATAGCAAACTTGAGGGAAATGATATGATGAATTATCATATGGCCTTGGATGTAGTTAGTAACTTTACAACTCAATGAGGATTCAATCCTGAAATTGAATCTGTTCAATTGATTCACAAATCACAATAGTTCCTTGTGATTCACTCATTTAATGTTGGTCTCAGTAGAAGAAGATGATATGATAATGATACTCTGTTTTACAAAGAATTTCCAATTTGTCAATTATGTAGATTTTCAATTTATGGAAAAGTAAGAGTATTCCTTTTGTGAGTTACTAGTTTGACTTAAATAGGGCGGGGTATGTCACATATCGTTTATTCTTGGTTCTTGTGATGTCTTTGAGGAGAAAATAAAAGGGAAAGTCGGTGTTATTTCATATTATGCAACAAAAGAACAATTTTATTTTACTTTTTACGTACTTATGTAAGAATATTTGTTTCATTGTTTTAAATTCTGATTTTCTGTTTTCATTTATTTGCATCTATAAGGTCTACTGAGTACTGACAGTGTAAGCTTCGCTCTCTGATTATATGCCTTATCTTGTTATCATGATGGTTTATGTTATGGAAGTGAAAATTTCTGTTGCAGTAATATTGAAGCCCTTCCAATAGATTACCTTTGACTTTGTGGGGTCCTTCATAGCAGTTAGAACTTTGAAGCATTGCCTCTCTCTGTTTGTGGATAAAAATTAAATTTGGGTTGAATGAGAAACAGTGTTCTAAAACGCGCTAGGCGCTAGTCGGGCGGCGACCCAGCGCCTAGGGCCTAGGCGGGGCCTAGGCAATTAGTCAGCAGACAGTTAAAAATCTAATATTTTCCCAATTAACAATTAATTATCAATTTATCACCATACCATAAACCCTAAAATTTAATAATTTTATTTGTTTTGTCTTTAATTAAAATTATAATTTGTAAACAACAACAACTTTAAGTAACTAGGTAATAATTAGTCTAATATAAATATGTAATTTTTTATTTTTAAGACAGAGAAATAAAATCAAAACAAAAAACAGACGACAGAGAAATAAAAAAAATGAAAACTTACCAAGAAATGAGCAGAAGCAGTGACGAAGAAATGAAGCAGAAGCAGTGGCGTGAGTGATGCAGTCACGAAGAAACGAAGAAATGAAGCAGAGAGAAATCGCAAAACCAGAGGACCGATGAAGAGATGAAGCAGAAGGTTTTTTTTTTTTTTTTTTTTTTTTTTTTTTTTTTTTTATAAACAGCCCCCCAAAACGACGTCGTTTTGGTGGATTTTAAACCCCCCAAAACGACGCCAAAACGTCGTCGTTTTGGGGGGGTCTTTGCAAAAAAAAATGATTAGGCGGCCGAGTGGCGTCGAAATTGGCTCCTAGGCGCCGATTTCATAGGCGCCGATTTCACGCCGAGCGACTACGCGCCGCCTAGGCGGCGTGTTTTAGATCACTGATGAGAAAACGTTGGAATTGAGAATCAGGAGGGAGACATAGACGGGGGCTTTGGGATCAAGTTGGTGGATAATTAGATTCCCCAAAGGAAACTGACAGAGGAACTTAAAGTTCACATCCATGCCTTAGTTACTCTCATGGAGTTAGTGCTTAGCATGGTGATAGTTTAAGACCTTTTTTCCATGTAACTTTCATCTAGAATTTATCTTCCTTTCTAAATGTTGAATTTCAAACGTCACACAATGTCTTTCCATTACCAGGTTTATGTACATAAACCTTATTCTATAAAAAAAATAATTAACTTATGGGGATTAAATTAATTTTTTTCCTCATGATGGAGAGATGTGGGACCGGATAATAATGTCTTCATCATTTTGTTAGGATTGAAGGATCTCCTTGGGAGGGACTAATTTAGTTGATTAAGCAGTGGTGAAGGCAAAAAAAAAAAAAGGAGGTTGTTAATGGGACTTGTGGATCTTTATATTGGACTCTTGGAAGCTTAGCAGATATTTATCAACATCTCATTAAAGAAGTTATTGAAGTAGAATATCTTAGTTTGATAGACTTGAAAGTGTTGATAGAGAAATTCATGTTCGCCATTCTTTTCCCTATATTTGTTGCTAGATTTGAAGATACAAAATACCATGGTATGGTGAATTAAACCTTTAGTTGTTATGATCTAGAGCATTGGATCAATTGTATTTGATCAAGTTGTGCTAAATTTGAAAATTTGCAATTCCATTGATAAGAACGACGTCTTCCCCTTGTTTCTTTTTCCTTGTGAATTTAAGGCTGTTTGTTTCTTATGTGGATTTCATATTTTGCTTACTTCATAGATCAATTATTGTTGATATAGCCTTTTATTTAGAGAGGCTAGGGTCTGAAAGGATGATGGAGGAGAGGTTTAGCTCTAGTAATAAGGATGAGCTATTAATGAATTGTCATGTCATGTTTTTGAAATTATTATCTCTTCAATTATCTTGGAATTTTGGAAGCACCCTCGTTAAATGATCTGCAAGCAGGTTGGTACTATTAGTGGTAATACATTAGTTGTTCCAGTCCGTTTTCAATCTAGTGGCTGTACTTGATTCTAATTACTTTTGAGTGATGAGCATGATGCTGGTGGACGTGATGGGTGCTATTTGATTTTGGGTTGGAGAATACTATGCAATTAGCTCTTCTGTGGCAATAGGTGGCTGGGGTGGCAGATAATAATGATTTTGAAAAAGAGTCAAGTCCTTGAGCATTTAGTGGAGAAGCTTAGAGCATCTCCAACAATGCTCCCTACACGGCTTCCTCCATAGATGATATATTAGAAAATGACATCACTTTTAGTTTAGGGAGTCATGTAAGAGGGTTTGTTCCAACAATCCTCCTACATAATATAAAATTTTTTATTATGTGAATTAGATTAAGTGTTTAATTTATATTTAAATCATTTATTTATCAATTGTATAGTATGCATCTTGAGAATCCATCTACAAAAATGATTTTATTAAAAACACGACTAAATTATTAACTGATTTATAATTTTGTTGAATAAATTAAAATGATAAAAATATAAATCAATTAATTAAATTTAATAGAAGAAAAAAGATAATAATAAAAACAATATATAAGAGAAAAGATAATACCATCGATAATAAATAGTTGATAACTTGAGATAATTTCGAAAAAAGGTTGAAATTGTTATGAAATATTACTTGAAATTTACAAATATATAGAGGAAAAAAATTGTTACTCTCAACTTTATAATTCCTTACCATTGGAATGATAACTATATAAGAAAAGAAATTATATTAATGAGTTGGCAATCTTGTTTATGTGTGGGATATCTTTTTTCCTTCCTAAATCTAAGGAGTGTGGTCATTAGAAAATTAAGTAAGATAAAAGTAGGACGTGCTGTTGGAGACAAAAATTATATCTCATTTCCTAGATCTAAGGTAGGACATGAATTTTAGAGATGCATGAAGGTGATTGACTGCAAGCCAGTGATGTTAGGACATCAAAAGAGTTAGATGGATGCAGTTGCTGGCTATCTCTTTGTTCTTTAGATGTTTTCAGTTTATAGACCTGTTGATTGTTCAGGCTGATCGACTGTGATTGAACTTGATTTATATTTGACATGTGGGTATTCCCTGCTGGGCATTGTGGTGATTGTATGTAGTGTATTTTCCGGGTGAAGCCTGAAGGATTTATGAGTCTCTTCAGTAATGATGGCCTTCGTTGATGATTTTTGATTTATATAAGCTAGATGATTTGAAGTTGGAAAGTGGCTCTCACTTGGTAAAACAATTGGGTGTTTCTCAAAAAACTAGTCTTTTGTTGTCTCTTTTCAAAACTGATTATAGATCTTGTTTTTATTTTCAGCGTGAGCTGCAATGGTTATAATTTGTAATTCTTATTGTGATGAATCTGGATAATAATTTTTTTCTCTGTTTCTTTTCTGGTTTATGTAAGTAATTGGCTCATTGTACTGTAGAATGTTGAAACTGAAAGCAGTGTGTTGATATTCTGCTTAGTCGACAAAAACCTTTTCAATGCTAATGATTATTTGACAAAAGAAACTTGTTGTAAATGTTTAGATTTGTTAGAACATCAGCATTGCTATTGTACCTGTTAAAGTTGAATCTAATATTTTCGATATAGCACTAACAAAGTTGTTGGAATATGAGAATCTGATTTTGTTTTTTGCTTCAGTCCATGAGCATATTATTCAATTGAACCACACAATTATAGTGCTCATAATTTTTCTTGTTTGGATACCTATCTTTTTTTATTGCAGACCTTCCATTCTCGTCAGTGATATCTTGTGGCAATATGGAGAGCCTCAGTCTCTCACTACATCACACCAAATATTGAGGAGAAACGAGGCTCCACCAGGTAGAACATTTCTTTCCCTCTTATGAAGAGCATTATGTATGCTAATAGCTACCATCCTAAAAATGGAAAGGGGATAATATTTGATATAGGGTTATTATCCTTTTATTATAAAGTTATTGTGAAATAACAAATAGGTGTAACAAGTATTGCACTCTTAACATTTTACTACCAAAGAAGTACAAATTCTTGCATTTTACAATTTTTCCTTCAATGACTGTTAGTTGACTTTTAAAAATACCAATTATGCCATTGCCTTGGATAAAAAAAAATACACATACATTGACGTGTGAAAGACTGTTTTACCCTTGAATTTGAAAATTCCATGACAAGAACATATAATTATACCCACGCTAAACAACAAAATTAGAAAATTACAATTGTGCCTTTTGAGTGATGTAATACCTATGTTTTCCTTCTTTTTTTTGCAGGGGTATAATTGTAATTTTTCGCTATTGGTTTTTAATTTTCAAGGGTAAAACAATCTTTTTATCTATTAAGGGTTTTACTAGTATTTTACATGTCAATATGTGTAATAAGTCTTGTAATTTTGCTTTTTTATCTCCTCCCCAAAACAAGGGGAAAATTGATATTTTAATGGTCAACTAATGGTCAACCAACAGTTTTTGACGGAAAAGTAGTCAAGTATAAGAGTTTGTAATTCTTTAGTAGTAAAATGTTAAAATTTAATACTTATTGCACCTAAATGTTATTTCGCAATAACTTTATTAGTAAAAGGTTATATTTGATATATTACCAATTTATTTTTTCTTTGTGCCTTTGGTCTCTGTTGGAATTAGTTAGGTGTTGGAATTAGTTATGTAGTGTGTAGTTGGTAGTTGTGGTGTTTTGTATTTAATATGGTAGTTAATTTGGTAGTTGTGTATTTAATATGGTAGTTGTATAATGCCTATATAAAGGTCTCTCATTGTAAGTTCTAAATTAAACAAATGTTTATAGACATTTTCTTCACAAATTCTCACATGTATCAGTAGGTTGATCTTAGGGTCCTTTTTTCTTTTTCCGGTGATACCACCGCCACTGCCATCACCGACGTTACTGTTCCGGTGCGCGTCCGACGACACCTCCAGCATCCTCCATCTCCTTGTCAGCCGCTGGTCTCACTTCCGTCGTCGGTTTCCTTCTTTGGCGTGTCTATCTCACTTTTTTTTTCCTCAACATACCCTCGGAACCCTAATTTTACCCACCACCACTTCCGCACTTTTTTTTTTCAAAAACAACCACCACCACTACCCTTAGAGGTCACCGATCTACCTTCGCCGAGCGCCGATCTACTCAGTTTTTTCCGCAATATTATTTATGGATCGCCCGTCAGAAGACGACACTCACCCCCGAGCTCCGATTTTGCCTAAATCAGGTTCCTTCGTCCCAACTCTTTCTGGTTCTCCTGTTATTACAACTGATAAGTTACTTGGTTCTATAAATTATGTTTCTTGGTCGGCTTCAGTTGAATTATGGTTTATGGGGCAAGGGTGTGAAGATCATTTAACCTCCAGTGAGGATTCTATACCTGAGGCCGAGCGCCGATCTTGGAGGAAGCTTGATGCTCAATTATGTAATCTCTTATGGCAGTCTATTGATTCTAAACTTCTTGTCATGTTTCGGCCCTATAAGACTTGCCACAAGTTATGGAGTAAGGCTACCGCTTTGTATACTAATGATATACAGAGATTTTATAATGTTGTGTCCAATATGTTTCACTTAAATCAGCGTGATCTGGATATGTCTGAGTATATTGGTCGGATTGAATCATTGCGAGAGGAGTTCAATTCTATCTTGCCAATTACCACTACAATTGCTGAACAGGAACGCCAGCGAGAACAGTTCTTTATGGTGTTAACTTTGATTGGGCTCCGATCTGAGCTTCAGCCCGTTCGTGATCAGATTTTGGCCAGTACTACTATCCCCTCTCTGGAAAATATTTTTGCTCGACTTCTCCGAGTCTCCTCCACTTCCGTCATTGACTCTGAGTCCCACTCCGCAGAGCCTTCTATCTTTGCAGCACAGGGCAGTTCCACGGGCAATCGTGGATCCCATATTCATCGAGGAGTGCGTCCCAAATGTAGTTACTGTCAAAAGGTTGGTCACACCCGAGAGCGTTGCTATCAGCTTCATGGCAAACCCCCTCGTCCCTCTACTGCCAAGGTTGCTCAAGTTGACAGCACTGCCTCTCCTATTTCTTCCGAGCACCCATCTCAACAGGTTACCTTATCTGGCCCGGATTATGCTGCTTTCCTTCAGTATCAGGCCTCTCAGCAACCATCATCTGCTTCTGTTGCCCACACTGGTAATTCTGTGGCCTTCCTCACTCAGTCCTCTCCTCTCGGCCCCTGGGTTATTGATTCTGGAGCCTCCGATCATATTTCTGGTAATCCACACTTTTTCTCATCTTTAACCGGTTCAGATTCTCTCCCTATGGTTACCCTTGCTAATGGCTCTAAAACCGTTGCTAAGGGTATCGGGCGAGCTTCTCCTGTTCCTTCCTTACCATTGACCTCTGTACTTTATGTACCTGGTTGTCCTTTTAATCTTATTTCCGTTAGTAAACTTACTCATGATCTTAACTGCTCTGTCACTTTTCTTAATAATTCTGTTGTCGTGCAGGACCAGAGTACGGGACGGATGATTGGTACAGGACGTGAGTCACAAGGCCTCTATCACCTTTCAAAGTCACTACCTTCCGTTGCTTGCACTTCTTCTAATTCTGCCCAAGTCATTCATTGTCGGTTGGGTCACCCCAGTCTGTCCAAGCTCCAGAAGCTAGCTCCGCATCTTTCTGCTTTATCTTCCTTTAATTGTGAGTCGTGTCAACTTGGTAAACAAACTCGTACTAAGTTTCCCAAGCGTATCAATAATCGGGCTGCGTCCCTATTTGACTTAGTTCATTCTGATGTTTGGGGTCCCTGTCGTGTCAACTCTGTTTTGGGATTTCGCTATTTTGTTACATTTATTGATGACCATTCTCGAAACACTTGGCTCTTTGAGTTATTTTCGACCTTTAAAGCCTTTTGTGCTGAGATTCAAACTCAATTCGGTGTTCCTATACACATATTACGCAGTGATAATGCTCGTGAATATTTTTCTACCCCGTTCAAAAACTTCATGTCCTCCCTCGGTATTCTTCATGAGTCCTCTTGTGCTCACACGCCCCAACAAAATGGTGTCGCTGAACGTAAAAACAGACATCTCATTGACACGGCCCGTACCCTTCTACTCCACAATCATCTGCCCTTTCGTTTCTGGGGGGATGCTGTTCTCACAGCTTGCTATTTAATTAATCGTATGCCTTCCTCTGTTTTACAAAATCAACTTCCCCACTCCATTCTATTTCCCACTCAACCTCTCCATCATTTACCCCTTCGCATATTCGGTTGTGTTTGCTTTGTCCATAACCTGACACCAGGCCGGGATAAATTGGGTGCTAAGTCCATCAAATGTATCTTCTTGGGTTACTCTCGACTTCAAAAAGGGTATCGTTGTTATTCTCCCATTATTGACCGTTACATCATTTCTGCTGACGTTACCTTCTTTGAGTCATCCTCATTTTTCTCTCCAGATACACCGCCCATTACACTCCATCCAGAGGTTCTTCCCGTTCCATTCTATAGTCCTCCATCAGAGGTTGTCCCATTACCTCGTCCTCTTCAGGTCTACCAACGTCGTCCTCGCCCCCCACCTCTCCAGGCTGACTCACACCCTGCTCCAGCTCCTACCCCTACTGTGGATCTGCCTGCCCTACATGGTCCTATTGCCACTAGCAAAGGTATTCGTTCCACTCGCAATCCTCATCCTATATACACATTTATGAGTTATCATCGTTTATCTGCTCCATATTATGCTTTTGTTTCCACCTTGTCTTCTGTTTCTATTCCTAAAAAGCTCAGTGAGGCATTATCCCACCCCGGGTGGAAGCAGGCAATGATTGATGAAATGGACGCCCTACACTCTAGTGGCACATGGGATTTTGTTCCATTACCGTCCGGCAAATCTGTAGTTGGCTGTCGGTGGGTTTATACAGTGAAGGTTGGTCCTGATGGGAACATTGATCGTCTTAAGGCTCGTCTGGTTGCCAAGGGCTATACACAGATATTTGGTCTGGACTATGGTGACACTTTTTCTCCTGTGGCCAAAATTGCCTCTGTCCGATTGTTTCTCTCCATTGCGGCTATGCGTCATTGGCCCCTTTATCAGTTAGACATCAAGAATGCCTTTCTCCATGGTGATCTTCAGGAGGAAGTCTATATGGAGCAACCACCTGGTTTTGTTGCTCAGGGGGAGTATGGTTTGGTATGTCGGCTTCGCCGTTCTCTTTATGGTTTAAAACAGTCTCCTCGTGCTTGGTTTGGGAGGTTCAGTGCTGTAATTACAGATTTTGGTATGACTCGTAGTGAAGCTGATCACTCTGTTTTCTACCGCCATTCCAATGGCAAATGTATCTACTTAGTAGTTTATGTGGATGATATCGTCATCACTGGAAGTGATCAAGAGGGTATTCGGGAGCTAAAAACACACCTATTTAATCATTTTCAGACTAAGGATTTGGGACGACTCAAGTACTTTCTTGGCATAGAGGTGGCACAATCTAACTCTGGGGTAGCTATTTCCCAGAGGAAGTATGCATTGGATATTCTTCAGGAGACTGGTATGTTAGATTGCAGACCAGTGGACACACCTATGGATCCCAATATTAAACTCCTACCAAAAGAGGGGGAGCCGTTGGAGAATCCCGAAGAGTATAGGAAGCTAATCGGAGAACCACTGGATGATCCTGGACAATACAGGAGATTAGTTGGGAAGCTAAACTACCTTACCATCACACGACCGGATATTTCTTTTGCTGTAAGTGTGGTTAGTCAGTTTCTACAAACCCCTTGCCAAAGTCATTGGGATGCTGTTATACGCATTCTTAGATATGTTAAAAGAGCACCAGGCCAAGGTCTACTATATGTAGACAAGGGACATACTCAGGTTATTGGTTATTCTGATGCAGATTGGGCGGGTTCTTCGTCCGATAGACGCTCTACTACAGGTTATTGTGTTTTGATTGGAGGTAATCTCATATCCTGGAAGAGTAAGAAGCAAGTTGTTGTTGCCAGCTATAGTGCAGAGGCAGAATATAGAGCTATGGCCTTGGCAACATCTGAGCTGATATGGTTGAAACAGTTACTGCAAGAATTAAAGTTTGGAGGAGGAGCACAAATGAAACTAATCTGTGACAACCAGGCAGCATTACATATCGCCTCCAATCCTGTGTTTCACGAGAGGACCAAACATATAGAAGTGGATTGTCACTTTATCAGAGAGAAAATTTTGTCAGGATATATTGCTACTAGCTTTGTCAACTCAGACGGTCAATTAGCAGATGTCCTTACTAAGTCTCTTCGTGGTCCTCGTATTGATTTCATCTGTAACAAGCTTGGTGCATATAACATGTATGCTCCAGCTTGAGGGGGAGTGTTGGAATTAGTTAGGTGTTGGAATTAGTTAGGTGTTGGAATTAGTTATGTAGTGTGTAGTTGGTAGTTGTGGTGTTTTGTATTTAATATGGTAGTTAATATGGTAGTTGTGTATTTAATATGGTAGTTGTATAATGCCTATATAAAGGTCTCTCATTGTAAGTTCTAAATTAAGCAAATGTTTATAGACATTTTCTTCACAAATTCTCACAGTCTCCTTTAGAGATTCAACTCATGCAACATCCTTGTTTATAAAGTCATGTGCATTTAAAAAAGAAAATACAATGCTGATCTGGGTTGAGATAGTCTAAATTTGTTTCAAGTATGAGCGGTCTGACGAGCTTAGCTTATTGTTAGAGAAATTGGATAGGGGAAATAATCCATAAAATCTAGTAATCTTGATTCTGAATCTGGCTAAATAATTGAGACCGCCTTCTTCTCAAAGAAATATCCTTTAGATAATTCATAAGCATGCATTACAATATCATTGTTTGTTGCAACTATTGTGTTTCAAATATATTTGAAGATACTGCTAAGTGTGTACACATTAATAAGTTTGTCAAATACATGCTTTGATCAGATTTTTGCAGTTCATGTTCCTGATTTGTATAGGAAAATATTTTTTAGTGGTATTTATTAGTGGGATTTACAAAACTATTTTGTTCTTGTAAGAAGAATCTTTTCTGGAGTTGCTTCAATTGAGTAAACTATAATTTTGCTGAAGAACTCCGTTAAGACCATTACCATTGTTACCTAGTATGCTGTAAAAGGTTAACCCTCTCAGCAACCAAGTTGGTTTCTGCTGCTAAGACACCTCAAATACAATTCAAAATCAAAAGAATAATGTTAACTTTGCACATTGGCTGTCAAGGCATTATCCAGAGGTCTGCTGTGTGCTGAAAAAAATGTGTTTATGCAAACCTATAAATGGAGGGATAAACCATTCAATAAAATCTTTGGAAATTTTGGAACTGAAGAAGGTGCAGTTTCCCTGTCTCATTCTTCGCGCATTAAAATCGTGATCATTTCAGGAACACGAGTGCAGCATTAGGAGACACTTTTTGTTAACATGTTCAATTTAATGTGGGAATGTCTTCTTCAGCTATGTCGGCTGAATGAATATCTATCCATCCTGAATCATTTGAATTTGAATTTTTTTACTAGTTGGCAGTGGTGTGCAATACAGATTGTGATGTTTTTATATGTAGAAAACTTCTTTTAGGAGGATTATAAATTAAAGACATTAGGTTTCTTTTGATTGACTATCATGTCTAGTTGTCAAATTGTGGGATTTCAAGATTTTCTGTTTGGATGTGTTTGCTTTTTCTGTTCTGGTCTTCCTCTTTCTTTTAATATACAGAGTAGCATTCAGTTCACTTGAGAGATTTAACCAGGAGTATTTTTTTCAGTGTTAAAGATGCAATCTCCTTCTGTTGAACATTCACTAGAGGAGAGAGAAGCAGCATATTTGGCTGCACGTGAAAGAATTTTTTCAATGGATGCAAGAAAATTGGCAGAACCTGTCAGGCAGAAGCCGCGAAGTGTTCCTGTTGTTGCTCAGAGAATGATTGCACATGCTTTAGGTAAAAAAGTGAAGTCACGAGATCAAGATATTGATGTTAGGGATGGAAAAACATATGAACAGCCAGCCAATGAAATTAATATTCGAGACACTGATAAAGCTGGACCCAATTCAAGTTTAGAAGCCTATCAAGAAACCCCATTGCTGTCTGCCCAAAATGTCAATTCATTTGATAAAGCAAAGAAACAAAATGAAAACTGCGGTGTGTCATCACAAAGTGAGAGAATTGAACCCCAAGAAACGTCTGAAAGGTGTTCTAATGGTGTCAGCTTGTCAAGAAATGGAAGAAGTAAAAATAGTATCAACAGGGAGTACTTGAAAGGGGAACATGTAGGAGCTGCAAAGAGGATGTTTGCTCATGCCTTGGGTTTACAGTCGGCCAGGGATAGTTTTCAGTTGAAAATTAGTGAGACAAAGCAATCTGAATCAGAGTAGACGTTGACGTTTGCTTTGACACCTTTCCAATGTAGCTAGCAACAAACTACTGATACATGTCGATGTATTGATAATGGTATTGCTGATATTACTGTAAGAGCGAATGCAAAGAAAAAGAGTTCACCCCCCTTGGTATTTCAGTAGTTGCTTGCATCATCGGTGATAGCTTATGGACAACTTTGCGGCGAGCCCCTTGGCGGCCTTTCCCAAAAATGTTTACCAGGTTCTCCTGTATACTTTGCTCCCTTTATCTTTTTAGTGTGTACCTTCAAAAAGCTGTCTTAAACATATTTGTAATGGCTTATACAGTCTCTTTTGTTCTGAATAAGATGTCAATACTCGTATATGTTTATTTTGAAGTTTGTGGTTTTAAATATTTTTCACATTAATAGTTTTTTTTGGTTGTGAAGAGTTATTGATAATTTGATATTTTTGGTACTGGAAAGTTGAAATTGTTTAGTATTTTTGTGAGCTTTGTATATTTTTTGGGAACATCCTTGAACTTGCAAGGATATTTGAGGTAAATTAAATGAGCCAATAGGGGTGGCCTCGAGTTTTGGGGGCTCTGAAAGTGCGGCCCCTACCGATGAAGGATAAAAAATATATAAACTATATTATACACTTGCTATTTGAAATATTTTAGATTCAGGGTCCTAATTTTATGGCTTCAGCCAGCTGCCTTGTGGACTGTCCCATGGCTGCTTCTGTGACTTTACGAGGTAAATACATAGCAAAGCGTCAAAATTATGGATTTGGCAGAAATTTGATTATGTCTTTCTGGTGTGCACTCTGTAAAGCCAAATCTGCAATCTGAGGGTAAAATAGAATTAGGTTGCAGGTTCTTATAATTCCTAGTGGATAATATTCTATCGACTTTCATGTGTGTTTGGCTAAAACATTGGGAGGTGAGATCATATTGAGCTAAATTTCCCTTGGAATTATTAGAGAATTTTCTTTAAGTTTTATAAAATAGGGAAGGGATAGTTCCATTTTTCTTCTTACTGGCGAGAATAACCTTTCTTCCAAACACTTATGGAGTTCAATAGATTCTTTTTAATGTATCATTTAATACTGCACTCCAATTGAACGTCAAAATTTAGCTTCGAATTCATCTTAATATTTTAAAATGTGCAAACATTAAATATTATAATAATTATGTAGTCCACACGATCTCACCTCTCCAGTTTTGGTGCAAGGGATTCCGGTGCTCACATAAGTTCACAACCAACTAAATAAAAGTTTTTTCTGTTAGGTAGGTTGGCTACATGAATTATTTGATGTTATTATATTTCTGAATCATGTCTCAATAAATTCGATAAAATATAAATATCTTTATGATTTATGTCCATATCAACATAGATCTTCCATATTCTCACTTGAATTGATACACGATAATACCATTTACTTTAAAAGTTCTACGTCATACATATTCGAATGTGTTTCTCTTATCTTCTCTACAATTAGAATTGCACCCACTTTCTTTTAAATTTATTCATTTTTAATGACATCTATTTAAGCATTCTATTTCAACCACCCCTCTTTTTTTTAGATATATTAATACTTACCCACCATTATCTTCCACAAACATTGCAAGTCTCAGTCTTCCAATCAAATAGATTCATATAATTTCTGCATATTCTTTTCTTGGACAATAGACCATCTTTTGAAAGTCTTCCAAATAAGAATTCACAGACGAATGGATCATCATTATCTTTTCATATTTTGCCAAACCTTTCACCATGAGAGTCCATTAAATGCCCATCAAGTAATATCAAAATACTTCAATTGCTACTTTTGTCAATCAAATAAAATAAATCGAATTTGATTAACATTAAGAATATTAAGAAACCCCTCATATCCCATATCAGGTATCATTGAACCTCGATCTTAAAATCCAATACTATCTTAGGCTCTTACACATGTTGCTCCCATGAGTTGAACCTTGATCTCTCAAATAGCAGTCCTAAGACTCAAGCCATGACTAAGCCCTTGGGACAATTAACCTAAAGATGACAATTGAAAACATTAAATTAAACTGCAGAGTAATGTCACCAAATTCTTCTCAATTTTTTTTTTCCTCCTACTTGTTTTCCCCACACAATACAGGATAAATCTCGTACTATATTACACATGGAAATCATGGTACTTTCTGCTGGCATCTTGCTTTGTGTGAATACATCCCAGCAAGATCAGAAAGCACAAAGAATCTCAACAGTGCAGCCCATACAAAGCTGTAACCACAAAAAAATATCAAGCAAACTCTCTTTTATCATCATATAATAAGTGCAGTAGTTCCATTTCTCCTGTTGATATTATGTCACTCTTTTAAGCAGCAACCTTCCAGCAGGACGAGATTTGCCTGAAGAATCACAGTTAAGAGGGGACTATGGAAGGTCTATGTAGAGCCAGTTTAGCAAACAGTTTCACTCCAATGACAAATGGGTACAGAATGTTCTGCGAATTTGGAGTCATGTCCTTGAAGAATTCTGACCAAGGGTAATGACTCCTCGAACTCGGCAGTTTTAAAATTCTATGTTTGGGTTTGGCTTTCTGGTACAGGAGATGCGGACTTAGCTGCTAAAGCATGAAGAGAAGCTTGTGTAGCTACCAATTTATCTCTCAGTGTCATATTGTATTCATACAAATGTTGGAAATTCTTCTGGATATCCGACATCTCGACTTCAGAATCATCCTTTAATACTGCATGGGAGAAGCAACAAAGTTACACGAATAAAGCAACTACGAAGAGGAATATCTCAACAAATTAAGTCCCCCATAAAGTATTTGGTAGTTGAAACTGGAAAAGTGTTAAATTTGCTATATCACATTTAAAGAGCTGTCTTCATCAGTATCTGTCGCATCTGTTCAAACTACTTTTAAATTTGCTATATCACATTTAAAGACCTGTATTCCAAGGCAGTCATAAGAGCTAGATAATTCCCAAGTTAAGCACCATATAGTAACAAGCACAACTTTGATAATAGATTCTAAGACATGCGAACCATTCCAGTCTAACAACTCTGGAGCACAAGTTTGTGATTCCATTTCTATTCTTGTTCACAGGAACAGCAAACTCACAGTATGCTGGTAATTAAAAGTTCTGATTATAGATTTAAACTGCTTCTTATAGTGTCAAACCATTCTCCTAGCACTCCAAACTCTATTTTGGTTGACAAACAGTTTACTCCAACGATGATTATGCCTATCCTCTAGCCAATCGACTCATGCAAGTATTCCGAGGAAGATTAAGCCGATATCTAGATCACCGCTCTACAATACCAATATTTCCTCCGAAACTTGTTCTCAGGTTTGCTTAGATTGATTGACATAATGTAAATATGACTCAATGATATAGGTTTGTTTAGACATTTTGCATTCTTTATTATATAGGTCATCTAACATGTTACCAACTTCTCCTATGTACAACTGACTTCACCAGAGAGGGAAAGCTATAGTTTTAGAACACAAATAGATCACGTTTCAAAACTCATAAGAGTATTTTGTCCTCTAATTTATATGAAAATAGAAATTAGCATTATTGAAATCCTAATCTGAAAAAGTTATTCCTGCATCACCATAACAAAGGAAGGCAAACAGATATTGGTTTTTATCATTCATATCAAAGCATGAGTAAATATCTGCAGCATCAATCCATCAGACAGACAAAATAGCATTAGCTGAAGTAAAAACAAAGAAACAGGTGAAAACATAGAAGTCATTTTACCTAGTGGAGGTGGTGGGGGAATGATATAATCATCTCCAATAGAAAATGCAACTGGTTTGAAGGCATCTCCCACATCTGAATGAAGAACATGCTTCTTCCCATTGTTTGTAGAGGCAATCATTTCAGGGTTTCGTTTCTGGGTAAAACCATAGAAGATGGGTAACTTATACACTCAACACTTGCAACAACATAGGTTTCTAGAAATAAAAAATTTAAAACAGAACAGAATGAAAAATATCAAACTTCACCCAATAGAAAAAACAACTTAAACTATCCGAGACTGTCAGTACAAAACTACAAATGAATCAAGGTTGCGGGCTGCCACAGGAAAGAATATCCAGCAGCTTTTGCTTTATTGCAGGCAATATGGTATAAACCAAATTTAACAAAATAATAAAGTTGCACATTACATTTTGACTCTAGATTACAAAGTTCTCGCATCTCTAAACCTATTTTCAGACTAATGATATAAGCTGAACAAATAGGCATGCATGACCATACATGGTTAAAATGCACTATTAGAAATGCAGGAGGCTTCAGAACATGCTATTACATTTTTGACAGGTAAAAGAAAAATTCATTTAAACAATACAAGAACTTAGGCATACTGACAATAAGAAAATTGTTAAAACTATTAAAGTATTGAAAATTATTTAGTTACAGACTACATGTGTCTAGTAATGGCAACCATACTCAAATTACTTGAGGATTGAAGTTTGGGGTACATGTAAAATGTTCTATTCTAAGTGCATGTTAAAATAAGATCGGTGCTACACAATGAAAAGAGAAATCATCATACAGGTTCACCCCTCGCATATGACAGCCTCGCTTCAGGGTTTGATGCAATTCCAGCTACACCAGATTCCAGATCCAGAGTGTGGGTGCGCTCTCGAGTGGCTCTCTGCACAATGAAAGACACAATGATTTTGGAGAAAGTCACAGAAAGATAAAAGAAAATCACAAACAAGAGACCTCCAGATGGAGCTTGTAAATCAACCACAACTAGAGAGAAATTCCTAGAGCCTAACCTTCTCAGAAGATGAGGTTGCTTTCTTGTTAAAACTGATAGAGTCCAGCCTGTTTTGTTGCCTTCGCTTCCGTGATGACCCACTTTTATGAAGTGATCCATCATGATGCAATGATGGAACTCTGAGACTACAACAAGTTGATCCATCTTTCACGTTATTGTAGTCATCATGCAATGTCTGGCAACCCCATGTGTACATTACATATTTCCTCAGCTGGTTATAACACATACATATGTTAGTCAGTTCAACTGAAACAGGAGTAACATAGAAATGATATTGACATATAAGGATGATAGAATAAATACAAGTTAATTCCTCAGATAAGAGGGAAAGTACTTTATCCCAGCGATCTTGAGCCTTTCGACGATTTTTTATATTCCGCAAAATGCTATCTTCATTGCGAAGTTTTTTGATTCTGTACTCACACTGAAACCAACAAAGTTAGGAGAACCTGGATAGTGATTGACGTATTGTCCAATAAAATAATAGAGGAAGAAAAGGAGAAACAATAGAAGAATTAGGGGGAGAAAAAGGGAGAAACAATAGAAGAATTAGGAGGAGAAACAATAAAAGAATTAGGAGGAGAAAGAGAATTCAGATAAGAAAGAGGAGAACCTTGGACAAAAGGGGGAGAAAATTCAGAACAAACAAGGGAACGTCATAAACTTTATTTCAATAATTGTTGCTAACATCAATTCTGCCTCAAACATTAAAAACAAGGCCCCATTTATAGTATAGTGGCTAAACCCCAAATAACACTAAAACTCAAGATAAAAAGAAATCTACATCATCATAAGTAAAATAAGATTAAAAAAACTACACAAATAAGAAAGTTTTTAAGAAGGTTAAATAAAGCTTAAACACCTGATAAAACCTTGATTTGAACAAAAATAATCTTAAATTTCTAAAATACTAAAAAAAATATATCTTATTCTGCTGCACTGCATGCATAGAATTGATACACAGTTTCATCAATGAAGTCTTAAGCCACAGAAGTATGGGCTAAGGCATTAAATATTGAAAAGATGGGTATCTGCAGTGGAATTATAGGACCCAACAATTCCATACCTATTATGGGAGCTAAAATACAAATTTCGCTTAGCAAGAACCATCAACTATGTAGCAGTAGTGCACAAGCAAGATGCATCACATTTCTCATGGTAGTGAATAAACACAATTGGAAGAGACATTACGAAGCTTATATCTTAGAGATTTGGTCTAAGACACTAAAGCTGAACTGCTGAAGTTATGTTGTCTCATTTTCAGGGGCATATACAGACTTCTATATGTTCTGATATTTCATACAAACATTTATCATACTCGACTAATCTTCAGTATTTAAATAAATAAACTGATCATATTTGTTTGCAGAAATCGTAATGTCCATTATCTATCTTTAGCATGAGAGCAGATAGGGAAGAACTCAAGAAAGCACGTGCAAAAGGGAAGCAAATTATACCATAGATGCACACAGAAGACGTGTATGCATCCCTCTTACAAAATCTTTTATAGTGAAAAGAAACTGAAGAAGAAAGGTTCAGAAGGTAATCATACTTGCACCAACAAGTAGAAAAATATGCCAATACTAAAGCAATATAAGCCACCAAGATCCGCAAGGAAGCTCACTGCATGGTGAAGAAAGAACACAACCTTTAAAAATCAGAGTGCATATCTTCAATTAAAATAAATTTATAAAAGAGTGGAAAACTGCAACAGATTAGATGCAATATCAATCAATCAAAGAAACAATAGAATTACAAGCCAATGCAAAGAACTATGAGACCAACAGTAGTTAGATAAGAATGTAAAGAGGCTAACAGTACATGATGTAGGCGAAGCCCTAAGATCTTGCAGTTTCGCAAAATGGTACACAATCTTTTTTAAAGGCTGACTTCAACAGCCACATTACATAATAGTATGACTTAGATTTCTAATGAGTTGTATAGTATGACATCGCACTCCTAATCTCAAAGAAAACCGAAATTACATACTTCAATAATCTTTCCTCATTTCTTGCTCTTCTTACTCTCTTTGTCCTGAAAATCCAATCATTACTCTCTCTCTCTCTCTCATACAAACATGCACGCACAAACATATTTTCTAGAATATAAATCAAATGTAAAGTTTGCCAGTATCATCAGGTCAAAGTTACAATTTTCTGAAATTATGATTTATGGGTAAATCACCAGAAAACCTATGACTGGATCTTACATTTACAAGTAGCAAAAATTACTTACCAGGACCAAATATGCTTCGATTTTCGATCTCAATGACATAGGCTGAAAGATAGTTGATAAGCAACGTAGTGTTTATTAGTCCATTGTTAGAATTCTGAAGGGAGGCCTGCAGTGGATTAGTCTCACGAAAGAACGATCCCGGGAGGAACTCATGAAACAGAGGTTGGAGGAGCTTCAGATCATTTAAATTATGGTATAAACGGGGAAACAAATTAAATTTCAAAATATTTGTATCATTTCCTCTAAATGTAACTGGTCTATCATCAGAAGTGCTAGCATTCTTCAGCATGCCACTCACAAAACTCAAATGTTTCTTGCTAGCATTACTTTTTGCAGTAACATTGAAACGAAAACCAACAGCGATTGCAGGATTGTTGGGTATATCAACAAACTGCCATGAAATATAGGTGTAGTCATTAATTCTATGGCAATTGCTACACTTAAAGCTTATGGTCGGCCCAAAACTTGTGTTGTGACATGCGTAGTCGGCAAAATTTGAAAGAGGGCCACTTCTAAAGTCAACAGAGCCAGGACTTCCAGTAACTAAGGTACCGAGACCACGTAAGTTGGAACAGGTCATACTAGAAACAGTGGTTATATTAAATTCCAAATCATTGATGAATGAAGCTAAATCAGGTGCATTTGTTGCTCTCACATTATGCACCTCAATCGTTCTCTTCGATATAATTTGGTAAAGTAACCTGAAGGTCAAGTAAATTTCCAATCATATCACCAACAATTCATGTTTCATCTTGTTTAGAAAGAAAATAATGGTTTCCCATAAATAAAGTACACTCACGCAGCAAATAGACCAATGAACAGTATCCAACTAGCTATTGAAAATGTGCCACCAAGCTCTGTTTTTCGCTTCGTTACCACCTTCTGATCATCCTATATATTAAACACAAAAACACCCAGATGATCAGTTAAAACATATAATATCCTCTCTAAAATTAGGCTGAAATAAAGACAAGCACCACCAATTTAGAGTATGTTTCTAACTGTTGAGCTTCTGCTTAATATTTCAGTACAGTACAGTACAGTATGTAAAGTGTTTCGTAATCACTCACATCCAACCACACAACATAGTTATACGTAGCAGCTAATGATTACATCCCTCAACATCAGTAGATTAAGGGTAATGTCGGGATTGAATCGCTAAGTGAAAGCGAATCATTAGCTGCCAAGCAATATTGGAAAGTTAATCGGTTAAACATAAGCTACTACTGGGTGGTAATAGCTGTTGAACTCTCAAAATTTAACAAAATCACAACAGTTCTAAACATAAAAACACAATCTAAAAATCTGTAATCTATCCAGCTCCCAACAAAAACATAAACAGAATTATAAAAAGGGTTGTATGAATTTTACCAGCCAATGCCTACTAGCATAGCAAATATCGAGACGACTAATAAACCATCTGAGTTTAAACCAAATATTTCTGCCATCACCAAGCTTCATAAACCTCAAAAAGAAACAACAAAGCAACCAACTCAAAAGCATCACAAGCGTGGCCTCCAAGAAGACAGCCTGCGATTGGCTGAACTTCTTGATGGAATCAAATGAGAATATGGTTTCAGGAAAGGAGACGCCGTAATAATCGACACCTTCGTCAGCGGAAATCAGAGACCTCTCCCTGAACAACACACAGCTGTTGCTTGTGCCGTTGTAAAGCTGCCCCGGTGGGCACGCGCAGAGGGACACGTTGTATGTGATTGCGTTGCCCGGACAAGCCATTTAAGCAGCTTCTTCTTCTAATCTTCTTCTTCTTTAGGCACCCAAATTGGGAAAGAATTGCGACAAATTCTTATCAAAAATCAAATCTCGTGGTGGTGGGATGGGTTTACTTTTTCGATAAAAACAGGGAGCTTGGACATGGTTTATAAAAGTCGCAACTCACGATAATATGTCTACAAGAAACGAATGTTCACAACAAACAGCATCTAGATGCTCCTCCATTTTCTTCTCACAATGTATTTTTTTTTTTTTTGAAAATTCATTTTCAATATATAATTATTATTTGATCGTTATTTTAACTTCGGTACCAACGGGCCGGACTTGCTCAAGCCCAAGGCCCGACCATTTCATTTTTCTTATATAACATATAAATTCTATTTTCTCAATCAAATCTTAATTTCAAAATTTATCTTTACATATTTACAATCTAAATAAATAATATACTCAATTGCACTCTAAAAGTGGATTTTTTTTTTTTATTAAAAAAATTTAAAATTATTTTAAAATAATTTTTTTTATTTTTTTTTATTTTTAATAGGCATTCGTCAAACTCAGTCTTTTGCAATCTTTTATTCTTGGCGACAAAGAAAATTATTTTTTTCACCCAAAGAAAGCACAAGCTCTTTGTAGGAGTGAAACATGGTTTACCGCTATGCCTATTATAGCGGTGACCATGATATTGTTGACTCGCAGCTTGTAGAGATTAAGGATAGCTCACAAGGGTCTATCCAGAGAATAAACGAGTCTCCACCCAGTCTAAGACACTGAGAATGATTTAAGACTGCATTACACCTCTCGTAAGGTCCGACCTTAAACCCGTTTAGGTTCGGAATGGTCACTTACTGATGCCAGTATAATATCCAAGTTTAAAAGAGGTATCACCATATCTTATAATGAGATATCATGAAATTAACAATTTAAACATACAAGGACGCAACCACTTCATAAAGAAGGTAATATAACTGGTAGAAATACATATCTAGAAGCGGAATTATAAAAGCAGTAAAAGAATGAATGCTATTGAGAAAAGTTACAATTATCCAGAAGCAGTCGAAGCCATAACAAAATGCGAATATAAAAAATCAGGGCATATATTTAACCGGATATTTTTCATGCGACTAATGTCCAGCCGAATATGTTGCATATCCGGTCAGATATGTTTTTGCAAACCAGAAAGACATATAAAATAATTTTCATGAACAGTTAACTACAATAATCAAGTAACATGAGTAAATAAATGACTATAAAGCAGATCAATAATAAAGAAAGACAACAAAGTAAGCAAGACAGAATACACGCCTCACTGGCCTACTTTATGAAATTAATGTCCGGCTGAACTTATTTTACGTCTAGCCGGATATTCGTCGTAAAACAGAAGTGTAACATGGGAGAGGCACACATGGATAACAGTAAAATAGCTTAATGATAAAATAATTATATAATAAAAGCAAAAACATCAAAACAATATTTAAACAAGATAATGATTAAAGGATAAGACAGTGTAACAAGCCTAGCTTCGGGGAAGCCTGGCCAGATATTGACATTAGGGATGTCCAAAAATAACGTAATAACCATGAAAGAGAGTTATGTAAAATCGACATGTTTGATTATTTTGTAGTGGTACGTGGAGTTGCATTCCGAGTACAGACCATATTACCATACATTCATAATTGCCTATGTAATTTATGTCCAGGTTTTCATCCTATATACCAAAAGGAAATAACCATATACGACCAGATATTTATTAATCTTGTGTATGTATGACTGGACGTAAATCAAGTTCGGCTGAAGATACTGTGTCAGGACAGTACTTTAAAATAAATAGAAATGATAATATGGTGCCTTCAGATCGTACATTTTAAGTGAAGCAGTCTCGAAAAGCTCATCTGAAAGCCTGGATGATTGCCAGATTGCTTGCCGAAAAGGGAAATTCTGGGCAACTCTTAACAATTTCCTCAATATTTTTCTCTCGCTGTTTTATTCCAGAGTTTCAGAGTTTCAAAACCTGGGACCAGTCTGATGATTGAAGACCAAAGTTCCCATTGTGGATGGCTTGAGCACTAATTTATAGTGCTCAAGAAGAAGCTAAAAAGGGAAGAGGAAATCAAATCCTCTCACTGTCTCCAGTGATTGCCAATATGCAGTGTCAGCTACTGCTCGATCTATGTCCGACCTGACGTTTATTTTGGAATACATCAGAAAGTCAGGAATGAAGCCCGATGGATCGTAGTATCTCACAACCAAATGAATCGGGAATGAGGAATAATCCTCAAGAATAAAGATCAAACTAAATGAATCATGAGACATGGGTAAAGCCTCGGGAATATGGAATGAATCATCGGGAATAAAGCCACTAGACGGATCAAAATACCGAAAGTAGATGGAATAAAGCCATCAAATTCCAAGAGCGGGTGGAATGAAGCCACCAAATGGATCAAAATGCTGAAAACAGATAGAATGAAGCCATTAAATACCAAGAGAGGGTAGAATGAAGCCACCAGACATATCAAAATACCGAAAGAAGGTGGAGTGAAGCCATCAAATGCCAGAAGCGGGTGGAATGAAACCACCAGATAGATCAAAATGCCAAAAGTAAATGGAACAAAAAGACATCAGCCCGATCAAAATGGCACCAATACCAAAAGTAGATGGATCAAAATGTCATCATCGTGAAAAGAACACAGATAAATCACAATTCTATTACTATGTAGAACAAAATTAACTCTCACAGCCATCAGAGGGCTTGAGGGTCCATCAACCAACCAACAGACTCCTACAAGACCAAGTAAGTCTGGCGACATCCGATGAACCATGAGTTGTCTGTTATTGTGACGATGGTGTTTTGATCAATCTAATCTTGTTTTGATATGTCTTGATGGCACTTCAACCCCGTCTGATATGCTTTCTGATTTGTTTGATGACTCTTGTTTTAATTTGCTTTTGGCGTTTCAACTCCGCTTGATGTCCTAACTGTGCGGTGAGAGTCACCCCCGATATTCTCTTTTAAGAAAGCTTCATTCCCAGTATTCTCTTCGTAGGCGGGCTTCGCCTGTTATTTTCTGATTTTAGATTCTCCATGTTTTGGAGGCTCTCGCTGCATACCTCATTTCTTTACAGTTATTCTTCTCTACCTGCTTTGTGTTAATTTCCTAACAAAGAAAGGTTATTTGTATATATGCATGTGTAAATGATCTCTGGTATGCCCGTACTTTGGCTTGGAAAGTGCAAGAGTCCCGATGTTCTTTAGCAGAGGTATCATCACTTTTGCTCAGGCTGTCATTCGGGGTTCTAAAATCATCAACCTTACTTTCGAATTTTTTTTCTTTTTTTATTATGCAATTACTATTCGTATGTTCTCAAAAGCCTTCTTCATAAAATTCCATCTCCTTCCAAGGTGTGAGCATCACCTAAATTCAAAATTCAGTTCTAACAAAAGTTTCACCTTTTGAACGCTTCTCCATGTGTGTGTGTGATTCTTTTACAAAGAACTGCATACAACCCTGATTGGTTTATGCTAGTATAGATTAAGGCAGACACTTTAGTTCATTTTATCATTTTCTTTGCCTAGACAAGATAACATCTAGTTAAGGATCAATAAGGTTTATATCATGTAGGGCTCCTTATACCTAGCTTCCCTAAGTCGTCAAATTGTCTTTTGACGTAAAGACTTCACATTTGTGATGCGAGTATCTAGTTACTCAATAATTTCACCAACTCAAGTTGCTTTGCATAATCAATATTTGAGCTGTCGTTTAACGTAAAAATACTCGTGGGATTCACAATACTCATGGTTACTAAATATTTCAAATAGCAAAATAGGTTTTTATGAGATTAATCATTTTCGTCTTTTTTTTTTCTTCCGTCATCTCCTTAACTTAGTGTTGTCTTATCTTGAGGATCAAATGAGTGCCAAGTGTTTTGACTAGTTGTGTCAGCGTAAATTCTTTCTAGGTTTGCTTTGCAATTCTAAGTGCAAGTCTTAATGCGCAATTCTTTAGATGGCATTCTGCAGTGATTCCAAAGTTTAAAAAATTATTTTAAGAATTTATACATGCTTATTCTTTCGAGAGAATATATTTTTTGAAACTGAATTTTATTATCTTTGAACATTAAAAAAAAGTCACGACATGCTAAAGAAAAATGCAAATGTAATCGATGATTTGGAACCCGGTTATTATATGGTGGAATTTTCTTCCGGATCTGGTATATTGCTAGAGTCGATCAGATTTCGGATTTCACACCTGAAGCGGACACATATGTCTGTCTCATGTCCTGGGAACTGATGGAATGCGCAGTATAAAGTTGGATCATGTTTGCTTGGCAATGGGTTTGGCACAGGCTTTGGATCCAGTGGTTTCAATAGGTATTGTCTGACATGATCCAAGCCACACATAGAGCATCAAAGGACATGGACAAAAATATAATAGAACCATTGCAAGTACTAAAATGGCTAAACACAAGACAAAAGGCCAAAAGGATCAAAGAAGCAATGGCGGGATTAACTCTGAGTTATATGGCCGAATGCGACGAACATCTCAAATGCACATTGGCGTCACATGAGGGCTTTAATGGAGGGTTTCTAAAGCTATTCCACTTGACCCAAGTCATATCAGATTGACATACCAGCAATTTTAAAGTCAAGTACATTTTTATCGAATCAAACCGAATCAAGCCCGACACCAAGTATTCGAGTTACACAAGGCTTAATGGGTTTGAGACACATAAATTTAAGCCTTGCTACATGAAGTCCACGAAATTTGGAGGATTTTGTACAAATGGGAAAATTTGGTCATTTGGGAAAAATTTGCAACATTTGTTGATTTTTTTGCCCTTGTTAACTTTTTACTTTTAACATTTGTAATCATGATAATCACTTTTCTTGACTTAGGTAAGCTTGCCACATTTGTTATTAAGCTTGCCACCTTTGTTAATTTTAATTTTTACTTTTAAGGGCATTTTAGTAACTTGCCTTGTACTATATATTGTAACTTTTCTTCCTTAATGAAAAATGATCCACCATTTTCGAAATTCTTATTTAAGACTGGCTATAGCCAAAATTCAAGCTAAATGGAGTGATTCCTATTTGTTTCAGCTTCGACTTATCTAAGGCGTGGCAACATAAGTGGCGTCTCCGTGCTAACCGAACACAACAAGGCATCACCTTAAGGGTTCTCAAAGACACGTTCTTGTGGGTGTTTTTTGTGGCCTTTTGTTTATACAAAATCAAATTTCGCGGTTCTTGGGGTTATATCTGTTGAGTTTTCTAAGGGTCCCAAGATCAAAATACAAGCATGAATCACAAGTGAATACAACGACGAAGTTGCGGAATACTTACATCGAGCGGTTGAGAGACGATTTGGGCAACAAAAACGAGCTCACTGCCCACTGCCACTGCTCACGGCAGTTCACTGTCATGGCCTCCAATGATGCGTTTTGGTCCATCTTTGCAAGCTCCAAGCTTCGTCGAATGGTTCCCGACTCATGGGTGGACTTCCCTATCACCTTCGCATTGATCTCGGAGTGTGCTAGCACTCTTGTTTTTCCACAAAACACACTTGCTTCCCTCCATATTCTTTTGATTTTGTTCGGCAGTTCACTGCCCATTTGAAACCAGAAAATGGCGTGGAGAAGAGAGGAGAAGAAGAGTTGCTTCCAACGTGAGGAGAGAGAGAGACTAAAGAAAAAAATGTGTATTAGTTTATTTTATTTCAAAAATTAATAAACCATATACACTTTTTCATTTGAAAAAGTCAAGCATTTAAATGCTTCAACAACTTCCATCAATCACCATCAATCACATCAATCAATCTTGTCAAGTCACATCACTCAAAGCGACAAGTGATTTGACGCTTGACGCGACTAATGATTTGACGCTTGATTTGACTTGCGTGCCGCACTCGAATTCAAAACTCGAATGCGCTCTCAAACAATCCCGGGCTAGGGTTCGCTAATTCCAAATTAACGAATTTTCCTTTGCGTCGTAATTAAATGATTACGCCTAGCGAAATCACTATTCACATCGCTAACGAATTAATTCTAAATTAACTCGTTCGCCCGAATTAAAATCTAATTTCAATTCCGCGTCGAAATCCAATTTCCTTTAATATATCAAATATATTAATTAATCGATTAATTCCAATTAATCGTTCTCTCTCTTTAAATGATATTTTATCCCAGATAAAATATCTCCGCAATTAATCCCAGATTAATTTTCTCTCTCATCTAATTAATCCCAGATTAATTAAAAGTGCGAGTCATACGTCATCGGTGAATCTTTGGGAAGCGACCCATGAGATCCCCGGGTATCTTGGCAGTCAAATTGGTCGTCGGACTATCCGAACACATAAGTACCTCGTAATATGTTTATACCAATTTACAAGACAAGGTTGGCCTCTAGCAAAGCGCCATGCCTATCCAATTCTCCGGAAATATCCTTACAGGAATAAGGATCTATATCAAGCGTAGTATACCGTAGTATTGTGTATATCGGTCCAGTATCGGATAGTCACGTGCTAGGGCTGGGGCTGGATAAGTGTCTGCCCCGTCCGAAGCACATGTCGGATGTCTGGTAACATAGTCTCTATAATCGGATATTCATGACCTGGTCACAATATCCCGATTGGTTGCGCAACACTCAAGAGCACTAGTACCGTATCCAGCGTGACATCATCTCCACTATGACTGAAGTGATACTTCCGTCTTGACATCACACCCAATACACTACGACTCTCTGATAAACCAGAAGTGGTGTACGCAGAACCGGTTAAAGACCTATACACCAAGACTAAAGTCTATCGATTATCGTAAGTATTAGCGATGTAAGTCTCAGGTTAAGACTATACACACCTACCTTGATTTCGGCCTCCCATAGACACATAGTCATAATACCAATGGGATTCCGAGGGGTCTATCCAGAGCGAAGCTGTTTCCCGTACCATCGGTGAAACACGACCTCCTATCGCACTTGCATAAGTATCCGATACTTATATATATGAGAACTATGCCGTTGTGCCCTCACAATGCACACAAGTGCAATACTAGCCTATTCCGCATTATCGATGTCCAGTCTTGATAATACTCCGGCTAGGGATATTTAGTGATTAATCCTTCGGGGACTGATACTGTCTCATATCATTCTCAATCCAGGAACTAATCACATGGACCTCTCTTCATTTATATATCTATGGTGATCTAATCACAAATGATGAGAGTGCAATTTCCTTGTCACATAGTTAATTTGCTACAACAACACAATGATCTGTGCAAATAGTGACGCTATGGGTCATATTATCCAACAATCTCCCACTTGGCACATAGCCAGTCACTCGAGTGTCTAACACCCGAACTATGTACGGTTCGCTCAAATTGCTGAGAAAAGATTTTCGTCAGCGGATTTGCATGATTATCGTCTGACGCGATTTATACGATCATCACATCGCTATGATGTATGATCCGAACGAATCAGATGAATATCGAAGTATATATCTGGATCGTTGATGAGACCATTAATTCTTTAGCCTGTGCTGACGCCTAGCTCAGCCTCTAACAGAACTATATCTAATCTAATTAGATTTATTATCGATCCAAATGGCTTCTATTGCTGCCTCAGCTGCAGCAATAATCCGCATTTGTTGTTTATTCGGCAACAATTATCTTGCTTGGAAGATTTCCAGCTCACTGTCCCGTTATT
Organism: Zanthoxylum bungeanum; assembly: GCA_019454045.1. NCBI lineage: Eukaryota > Viridiplantae > Streptophyta > Magnoliopsida > Sapindales > Rutaceae > Zanthoxylum > Zanthoxylum bungeanum. Next base: position 30,330 of record SKCR01049996.1, read on the forward strand.
CAAACTTTATAGTACCATAATATTTAATTGTTTGGAAACTTGCAGCGGTGATCCCAGTCACTTCAAGTTCTCATTCTCCATAGTTTAAGACAACATCTTTAGTTCTCTCAGATACTAACAGATGTTCTTAATCTTTAATCCAGTGACTATCACTTGGATTGACCTGATCGTGACTCCATATGCTCGAAGCGTATGAGACACCCTATCAAGTACATTTTAAATGTACAATTTCCCAGAGAGTGTTAACAACTCCAAATCTATCCCAGTAGAGATCTTTATTCCTTGAATAAAGGTTGTTACTCCCCAGAATTCTACGGAGAATTTCTATTGAAAGCCAAGCTTTCAACAATAGCTTTATGGGAATTTCACTGTCAGTGCGCTCTCCCACTAACCTCCTTATATACACAAGAATTATTTCGTTTTGAGTCAAATCATAAACCATTATGATTATTTCAAAACGACAGTTCCAAGAACCTTATGCTTGCATTAATCCAAACATGGATCGAATAACCCGCAAACCTTGTTTGTCGGTTATACAAAATCGTCAGGATGTTGTAAACATCCTCCAAAAGGTTTCATTTTCAGGAAAGCGATTTTGATCTATAACTGACACATTTCATAAATGAAATATACAGTTATCTTCAAGCATCTTTAAAATGGATTTACCATGGCAACAGGTAAAAGGTTGAACCGTTATTAACACAATGTTGATAACGATACCTTTCCGTCAAAAGCCCAGTTTTGTTCGTTGGTATGTTGCCTTCCATGTATGTCTTCCTTGAAGACGTTTAATGCACCAATAGGCACAATGCCTTGTGGTACAACAACTAGTATCCAAAATAGTTGTTATACATGGAATCCATTTCGGACTCATGGCACTTTGCCATAATAGGGAGTCGATACCTCGTATCACTTTCTCAAAACGTAGTAGGATGGTACACCTCCATAAGATTGACATCTTTATGGGGTGAGATCAGAAACCCATACCTTAGGTTGTTTTCTGACTCTATCTGATCTACTAGTTTCTTGTGTATTTGAAGATTAATGGTATAGATTCATCATAGATGAACTATTTGTGTTCCATTAAGGACTTCGTGCCTCGAACAGTATTACTCCGATTTTCATCGAGTATCACTATCCTCCCACTGACCACTGCATATCGGTATTCCTCTCAGGAAAACCGCATGGTGAGCAACAATCACATTGTTCTCATGTGAGATTTACAAGTACTATACTTAAGGTTTCCCTTAGGATAACCTATATTGGCACTTATCCAATTTGGGTCTATTAGTTTGGTATCATCCAAACGTTATGCCTGGCATACCCAAATTATCAGGAATGAGAAACCCCGTTTCTTTCCTGTTCATATCCTATATGATATCTGTCAAACAGATTTATATGGAACCTTATTCTAAATAAGTTTTGCACTGTTAATACATATCCTATTGAAGGAAACAGTAGCTCAGAGCGACTCGTGATAAACCTTATCATGTCCAACAAAATTCGGTTTTAGTTCGGACACACCGTCTAACTGACGTGTCTCGGGAGGAGTCCTCATATGAAAGAATATCGTACTCTTTCATTTACGTATGAAACTTACTGCTTAAGTATTTTCCATTACGGTCTTATCGTGGCGGAATAATACTATAGCCGATCTGTTTATTTACTTCGTGTCGAAACTTCAATAGTTTCCGATCTGTGTTCTTCAAAAGAAACACATAACCACAACGTGATGCCACATCCGTTAAGGTCACGAAATATTCATGTTCACATCTAGCCTAGCTAGATATGGGCCCACTTACTTCACCATGAATAGGGCTAACTGATCGGTGGCCCTTTTACTATTACCAAGTAAATAGTATTTTAGGTATTTTACCTAATAAACTAGATTCGCAGACCTTATTTGAATAGTCAAATCAGTCCTAGTACCCACTCTTCAAAAGTGTGGATATACGAGTCTTGTTTAATTGTGTCCTAGACAACAATACCACAAATAAGTCTCTATTGATCAAATCAATTTGAGCTATTTATTTGTCATTTTATATGTTTGAGATTTTATTTATATTAAAAATATAAATTCTGTTATTTACATCTAATGTATTTATCTCAGTACCATCTTTATATAATGAAACACTTAGTGTTCTAGAATATAAAGGTTTTATCCGCATCGGATTAAACACTGATATAGAGGTAATGTCTCTAGTCAAACTAGTTACATAATAACATTTCCTAATTTAAGTACATACCCAAAGGGTAGTTCCTAAACTTAGGTATCTACAGTCGAAACAGCGACTTTCGTCCCGTTTCCGATTCGCAGAGAAATCTCGGTTTGAAGTCAGTATCCAGCTCATAGCGGATTCTGAACATCTATACATATATTTTATGTACCACACTAAGTATTTAAAATCCAATTTCAATACTAGTAGTGAACATAACTTTGACAAATATTTTTAAAGTTAGAGCCTCGCCCTTTCTTTAATTCCTTCGTGTCTTCCATATCCAAATGGTAGTCACTTTGGGATATGTCAATTATCTTTTCAATATTTCACAAACCTTTGGCCAAGCCTTGGGTTTTAGAATATCAAAATGATGTGCACCTTGTGCAACTTGCCCAATTGCAAACTTTGACTTTAAAATAGATTTATTGTCAAGTATATTAAATTAAGCACTAAAGTCATCATCACATAAATCTTCCAAAGATTTTATGCTCTACTTATATGCTTAATTATGAGCCTAGATATAACAAGTTATTTTATCCAATAAAGTAACCTATTATTAATTCCCAATGAAAATTAAATCATTTAAATATTCAACTTTACAAATCCTTTCTTGATTTTAATAGTCTAACTATTTAATCAATTTTAATAAGGTACTAATTATTATAATGATTACAATAATCCAATTATTTAATCAACTATAATCTTAATATTGATTACTATAATCCAATTATAAAATCAACTATCATTTTAATTCAATTATATTGATTACTATAATCCAATTATAAAATCAACTATATATCGAATGAGTTTGTATATAGTCCAACTATATATATATATATTTTTAAAACAACATAAAATATTAGTCCAACTAATACTTTTGATTAACATGACGAGTAAAATATAGATGAGCGCGTTTAGCGAGTATTCGAACGAATGTTGCAAATTCAATACTTGCCTCCCACTATTTTTCGTCGAGCCTCTAACCCTCTGTCGAGTACTCGGGAAACCGTGTTTCCTAGTGGGCTAGGATCCCGTTAAATGTCACACAATCTTGACTTTGGCCAACAAATTGTATGATAATTAATTAGGTAGATCTCGAAGATCAATTGGATCTCATCCAAATCCTAGATCCAGTAGGTGGACATTCAAGTCCCAAACATATATCTAATATATGCCTATATATCGAATATATACCCTAACCTTTTTCCTCTGAATCAACTAGGCCTTGGCTTTGGCACAACAAACCTAGTGATCCCAGTCAAGCGCGGACCCATTGACATGGAAGCTTCGTAATCAATGTCGATGGACAAGAAGTGGTCTTGTCTTTGGCCAACAAACCACAACTTGGACACGACACCGATATGGAACAAAGCCTCGTGATTAAAACGCATCTTCGACGGACAAGGGCTTGACTTTGGCCAACAACCCCTGCCAATCTCGGATCTGGAGCAAGAATCACTCAATGGAAGGAAAATAAACGCTTGATATTTTTGAGGGATTTTCGTGTGCAAATTGGCTACCAATTTAATTATCTTTGTTAAGGTCTCATCATCATACACCCTTAAACATGCATTCTAAATACATAATAAAGCGAGTATGAAAATAAATAATAATGATATGCGGATGGATACTTAACACATTGATCCTAGATCAAATCTCTCCTTTCTCACTCAAGCTAGCACTTGTATTACTTCTACCCGTTACACTACACTTCTAAAGAAACCTCATTTACATTGAGGGGAATAGGTGAGAAGAGAATACAAAGAGAATGAAGGTGATAAGGCTGGACACGCATGTCCAATTTAATAAATCAAATTTATTACAACAATTCTAAAATTGCCCACCCATCTAATATCCATCCGATATACATTATTCACGCATCACAACCATGTATTCACTCACATAAGCATGCTATCAATCAATCTAATCAAATTAATTAATCTGATAATTAAGTGATCATCCAATGTTCAAACAACGATTTGATTTTTGCGAATAAGTACTCAAAGTACGAATTCTTGAATAAAATTAAACTACATAATTAAATCCAATTTAATATGTATTTAATACTAATTCATTTATTTAATTCCAAATTAAATATCACACTTTATTAACGAACCTTTACGACTTAAATTCCAAATTTAATCGTTACGGGTCTCAAAGCCCAATTAATATCCAATATTAATTTAATTAAAGTCTAATGGGCTTTTAATTAATTTCTTAAGGCGTGGACTTTTGGTCAACTCGGGTCAAACCGAATAACCAAAATCCAATCCGGGAGTTACCCCATAAGCCTAGAAATCAATCTTGGCCCATTAGGCCCAATTAAACTTTAAAGGTCCAATTAATCGCATTTGGGCTTTATGGAAGCGGTTTTGGGCCCAATTGGATCCAACCAATTTTGCCTAAACCCAACTTTGTACAACAAAGCCCAATAAGCCCAATAACAACAATTCAAGCTCAATTTCCAAAATTAGCCCAATTAATTAAATTACACAAATCCAATTTCGCAATTTAATTACCTAAAGTGTATATCATGATTAATCACCCAAATTAACATTTCTAAAACATCAATTCATACAATTAATCATGCTCATTTTCATCATCACATGTCCAACACATTTTGATTAAAATCAAACCCATTACATGCTCTTAAGTCTCGGCCAAAAGGGAATTTATATGTTCGATTCGGTTTCAATCCAATTAAACACACAATCGACATTAAATCAACACTTCTAATCGTTTCAAGTCATCCAATGATCAACGAAACAAAATTCCAAGACATTTAGGGCATACACCTATTCGGCCAACACAAGCATTTTGGGGAAATTTGTTCCAAATAATTTTAATCAATTGATCCAATCAATCTTCAATTAAAACATATTTAAGCATACTTAATCATCCAATTTCATAATTGCATGCTCAAATCAATTTTACCCAATTTCATGCTCATTATCATTCTTGGCAATTTGGGGATTTTACGTCCGACTCGAATTCAATCCAATTGATTCTACAATCGACATCAAATCATCATCCCGAATGATTTCCAACACATCCAATTGTCAAAAATCAAAAAATCCCAAGACAATTAAATCATTTTTATATTCGGCCAATGTGCAAAATTTGGGGGAAAATGTTCAAACATTATTTCAACAAATTGATCCAATCAATCCTCAATAATAACACATTTAAGCATACTAATCAATCCAATTTCATTAATCATGCTCAAAATCAAATTGCCCAAATTTTAGCCCTAACATTTTTCATGCTTTTACCCAAGCTCTTGATGCCATTGTATGAGTTTTCTAAGGGTCCCAAGATCAAAATACAAGCATGAATCACAAGTGAATACAACGACGAAGTTGCGGAATACTTACATCGAGCGGTTGAGAGACGATTTGGGCAACAAAAACGAGCTCACTGCCCACTGCCACTGCTCACGGCAGTTCACTGTCATGGCCTCCAATGATGCGTTTTGGTCCATCTTTGCAAGCTCCAAGCTTCGTCGAATGGTTCCTGACTCATGGGTGGACTTTCCTATCACATTCGCATTGATCTCGGAGTGTGCTAGCACTATTGTTTTGCCACAAAACCACACTTTGCTTCCCCATTTTCTTTCATGTTTCACGGCAGTTCACTGCCAGAAGAAGAAGAAAGAAAGCCCTCCAAGGGCGTGAGATGAAGAGAGGAAAAAGGGTTTCAAAAACGTGAGGAGAGAGAGAAAAAGAAAGATTAAATATGTGTGTTGAATTTTGGTAATTGATTATTAAAATCATATACCAAACTTTTGCTTTTAAAAAGTCAAACAAATAAAAGCTACCAACTACCACATCAATCAATCCCATCAATCACTCAAGTTGTCAAGTCACATCACTCAAAGTGACAAGTGATTTGATGCTTGACGCGACTAATGATTTGACGCTTGATTTGACTTGCGTGTCGCACTCGAATTCAAAACGCGAATGCGCTCGCAAACAATCCCGGGCTCGGGTTCGCTAATTCCAAACAAACGAATTTTCCGTTGCGTCGTAATTAAATGATTACGCCTAGCGAAATCACTATTCACGTCGCTAACGAATAATTCTAAATTAACTCGTTCGCCCGAATTAAAATCTAATTTCAATCCGCGTCGAAATCCAATTTCCTTTAATATATCGAATATATTAATCAATCGATTAATTCCAAATTAATCGTTCTCTCTCTTTAAATGATATTTATCCCAGATAAAATATCTCCGCAATTAATCCCAGATTAATTTCTCTCTCATCTAATTAATCCCAGATTAATTAAAAGTGCGAGTCATACGTCATCGGTGAATCTTTGGGAAGCGACTCATGAGATCCCCGGGTATCTTGGCAGTCAAATTGGTCGTCAGACTATCCGAAAACACATAAGTACCTCGTACTATGTTTATACAATTTACAAGACAAGGTTGGCCTCTAGCAAAGCGCCATGCCTATCCAATTCTCCGGAAATATCCTTACAGGAATAAGGATCTATATCAAGCGTAGTATACCATAGTATTGTGTATATCGGTCCAGTATCGGATAGTCACGTGCTAGGGCTGGGGCTGGATAAGTGTCTGCCCCGTCCGAAGCACATGTCGGATGTCTGGTAACATAGTCTCTATAATCGGATATTCGTGACCTGGTCATAATATCCCGATGGGTTGTTCAACACTCAAGAGCACTAGTATCGTATCCAGCGTGACATCATCTCCACTATGACTGAAGTGATACTTCCGTCTTGACATCACACCCAATACATTACGACTCTCTGATAAACCCAGAAGTGGTGTACGCAGAACCGGTTAAAGCCCTGTACCACCAAGACTAAAGTCTATCGATTATCGTAAGTATTAGCGATGTAAGTCTCAGGTTAAGACTATACACACCTACCTTGATTTCGGCCTCCCATAGACACATAGTCATAATACCAATGGGATTCCGAGGGGTCTATCCAGAGCGAAGCTGTTTCCCGTACCATCGGTGAAACACGACCTCCTATCGCACTTGCATAAGTATCCGATACTTATATATATGAGAACTATGCCGTTGTGCCCTCACAATGCACACAAGTGCAATACTAGCCTATTCCGCATTATCGATGTCCAGTCTTGATAATACTCCGGCTAGGGATATTTAGTGATTAATCCTTCGGGGACTGATACTGTCTCATATCATTCTCAATCCAGGAACTAATCACATGGACCTCTCTTCATTTATATATCTATGGTGATCTAATCACAAATGATGAGAGTGCAATTTCCTTGTCACATAGTTAATTTGCTACAACAACACAATGATCTGTGCAAATAGTGACGCTATGGGTCATATTATCCAACAATATCCGTTGCTTGAGGTTTGATTGGCCTAATCATCCAAGTGAGTTCCTTATCATTTGGTATCAGGGCTTAGGGTCCCAAGGTCTGATTTTCTATCTTTACTTTGTGTTTTTCATATAGTCTTTGTTGTGTGTTGTTAGTAATCAAGATATTTGTTCATCTTGATTCTTAAATTTTGTTGGTTTTTGTGTTTCTTAAGAGTTTTTGCCCTTTTTGATTCGTCTGTGACCAACATATCGGCCTTATACTGATATACCGGTGAGAAAACACACTTGACACAGCTTCTGGAACCGAGCTAGTTTCAAATCGGTGTCCATACTGGCATTCATACCGGTCTACCTGGGGATTACGCAGTTATAGAAACCGGGCTAGTTTCATACCGGTCCCATATCGGACTCCATATTGGTCAACTTATTCCAAAACATAACTACTAGAATTGAGCTAGTCCATACGGGCCTACATACCGATCTCCATACCAATGAACCTGTGAGTTAAACATAGCTATTGGAACCGGGAAGCAACCATTTCTGTCTTATATTTGACTCCAAATAAGAAAACACTTAGAATTTTTTTCAGAGCTCAAGTGACCTGAAGAGCAAATAAAAAAAAGGAAAAAAGTTCGAAAATTTGGTTGGTTCTATTTGATCATTTGGGTATTTGAGAAGGGTAATTCATTAAAATTTCTATTGAGGCACCAAAATTCCATCTGAATTTTCATACGTCTGCAATTGTTTGCATGTTTGTTTTCTTGTTGTGCTAGTTTGGGATTTCTATAATCAAAGTATTATAGCTTTAAGTTTTTTTTTTTTTGAATTGAGTCAACATATTTTCAAATTCTTACTCGTGTTATTCCATTTGTCCTATATTGTTTTTTTTTATTTTTTTTATTTTTTTTTATACTAGCTTGAAGGTTACACATTATTGTGAGCTTCCTTGGTAAGTCATATTCATAATATATTGAGTGTAAAACACGAGTGGAGTGGAGTGATACGTATTAGAGTGCAAACACGTGAGCGTGTGAGATTGTGAGATTATAGAATTATGTTCACATATTTGTTACTTCTAATTTGTTTGTTGAAGCTTTGAGATAGCAGGTACTAGTTTGACAATGGATGAGAAGCTTGAGGCTTTAGATAGGAAGTTTATGAGTATTGCATTGGAGAGGTTATCAAAGAGCGTTGATAGTATACAGACATGCAATGTTCTAAGAGTACCACCACCGTCGATTGTCCCACCGCGATAAGTTCCACCACTTCGATTACCACTAGTGGGGGATGAGACCAAAAATGATCTCGATGGTTTTGATGATTTGGAAGACTATATTGAGGAGGAAGAAAGATATAGGCCCAAAAATCATAGTCAAAAGTGGAGGTATGATAGAAAAGATATGAGGTTTGATAGACAAAGAGGATTTGATGACAGACTTGAGGATTATGACATGAGAGGTTATGGTAGACATGATGATGTTGATGGTGATTTGAGCAACATCAAGATCAAGATACCAAACTTCCAAGGCAAGAATGATCTTGAAGCGTATTTGGAGTGGGAGAAGAAAATCGAGTGGATTTTCAATTATCATCATTACTCTGATGAGAAGAAGATCAATCTAGAAGTCATGGAATTCACTGATTATGCGATGATTTTATGGGATCATATTGTCACCAACCGAAGGAGGAATCATGAGATGCCAGTTCAGATATGGGAAGAAATTCGAGGTCTCATGAGGAAACGGTTCATACCAAGCCATTACTATCGAGAGTTGTATCAGAAACTACAACATCCGTATCATGGGACCAAAAGTGTATATGATTACTACTATACTGAGATGAAGGTTTCTATGATTAGGGCTAATGTAGTGGAGGATGCAGAGGCTACTATAGCACATTTTCTATGGGGGCTTGAATAGAGAGATTGCCAACATGGTAGAGTTTGCATCATTATGTTTATTTAGATGATATGCTTCACATAGTTATCAAGGTAGAGAGGCAACTCAAGAAGAAGTCTACATCTAGATTTGGTACTCAGACTACTTTTGTATGGATGGGGAAATTGGTTCCTAATGATTGAAAATATGAAGGCTTTAACAAGCTAAGGGCTGAACCTAGTGCCAAGGGTAAAGAAAATGCATAACTAAACAAGGCTAGACCGAAACCTGAGAGTACAACACCAAAGACTAAGGATGTCAAATGTTTTAAGTGTTTTAGGCATGAGAAACTATGTATCACACTACCCCAATAGGCGCACCTTAGTGATTTATAAGAAGAGTGGTGAGGTACATTCTACTGAAAGTGAGTTTGAGGTTGACGATGATGAGCCTGAGATTGAGGGTACTAGTGATAGAGAGAGAGTTGCATACCTACTGGATAACTTATCCTTAGTTGTCAAGCGTGCTTTGAGTGCACAAATTATTGAGGATGAGAGTGATCAGTAGAGAGAGAACATATTCCACACTAGATTCCATGTGAATGGCAATGTGTGTAGTATGATTTTTGATGGAGGCAGTTGTACTAATGTCGCAAGTGCAACTTTAGTTGCGAGGTTGGGATTAGATTGCTTAAGCATCCCAAGCCTTTTAAGTTGCAGTGGTTGAATGATTGTGGAGAGGTGCGGGTGACTAGGCATGTATTTTTGAGCTTCACCATTGGGCCTTATACTGATGATGTATTGTTGTACCCATGCATGCATGACACATTTTTTTAGGAAGGCCATGACAGTTTGATAGGAAGGTTATACACGATGGGTTCAAGAATATGTATTCCTTTCAGCATAAGGGAAAACCCCCTACCTTATACCCACTTACACCGGGGCAAGTCCATGAGGATCAAGTCAAGTTGAAACTTGAGAGAGATAGAGAGAAAGAGAGTGCAAACACAGCCCTTGAGAAACCGTGAGGGGAGTGTGACCGAACCTAGTAAGGAATTAAGGCTAAGACAATGAGTGTTCCCAAAGGGAGTATGACCGAACCTAGTAAGGAAATTAAGGGCGGGTGAAAAAGAACTTCTACATGGGTGAGGGTGATACAATGGGAGATTTTAAGGTTAGCAAGCTAATTCTTTTGCTAGTCTACACGAATCGCCGTGTTTTTATTGCTAACAACTGACCCTTTGCTTCCTATGTCCATTTCATATGTTTTACAGGAATTCAGTGATGTTCTGACAGAGGACATTTCTAGTGGGCTTCCACCCATTAGAGGTATTGAACACCAGATAGATTTCATACCTGGCGCAACCATTCCCAATAGACCAGCCTACCGGAGTAATCCTGAGGAAACGAATGAACTTCAGAGGCAAGTGCGGGAGTTGATAGAGAAAGGATATGTCAGAGAAAGTATTAGTCACTGTGCGGTACCAGTTCTTCTAGTTCCTAAGAAAGATGAGACATTTCGTATGTGCTTTGATTGTCGAGCGATCAACAATATAATGGTAAAGTATCGTCACCATATTCCTAGACTATAAGACATATTGGATGAATTGCATGGTTCTAAAGTTTTTAGTAAGATTGATTTAAAGAGTGGATACAATCAAATTCACATGAGATAAGGAGATGAGTGGAACATTTAAGACCAATATGGCTTGTATTAATGACTAGTTATGCCATTTGGTCTTACAAACTCACCTAGCACATTTATGAGATTGATGAATCATGTTATGCATGTATTTATATATAGGTTTGTTGTAGTTTATTTTGATGACATCTTAGTTACAGTGAAACATTAGATGAACATGTTACACATTTGAAGCATGTTCTTGATGTGTTGAGGCAGGACAAAATATATGATAACTTTGATAAGTGCACTTTTTGTATGGATAAAATTATTTTCCTTGGTTTTGTTGAAAGTGCAGATGGCATCGAAGTTGATATAGAAAAGGTAAAGACAATTCAGGATTGGCCTACACCGATAACTGTGACAGAAGTCAGAAGCTTCTATGGATTAGCAAGATTTTACCGTAGATTTGTTAAAGACTTCAGTAGTATTGCAGCACCACTGACTGAGGTAGTGAAGAAAACTGTTGGCTTCAAATGTGGAGAAAAGCTGGAGCGTGCATTCTAGGAACTTAAAATGAAGTTGTGCAGTGCACCAATTTTGGCGCTACCCAACTTTAAGAAGACATTTGAGATTGAGTGTGGCGCATCTAGGATAGGAATTGGAGCGATTCTTATGCAAGAAAAGCGGCCAATAGCCTACTTTAGTGAGGAGCTTAATGAAGCATTTTTGAGGTAACCCACATACGACTAGGAGTTGTATGTGCTAATGAGAGCCCTTGAGACTTGGCAGCATTATTTTTGGCCTCGAGAGTTTGTGATCTACACAGATCATGAGTCATTGAAGCATTTGATGGGCCAAGGTAAGCTGAAAAGTGACACGTGAAATGGTTAGAGTTTGTTGAGATATTTTTACTGATGCACTATCGCGAAGGTATGTTTTACTTACTTCAATGAATGCCAGGATTTTGGGATTTGATTTGATTAAGGATCTATACACACGTGATTCTGAATTTGATGAGGTTTATGTTGCATGTACATAGTTTTCATTTAGTCCGTTTTACTTACATGATGAATTCTTAATTAAGATGAATAAGTTGTGTATTCCTGTTTATATTATGCGTGAATTGCTTATGAAAGAAGCGCATGAGAGTGGTTTGATGGGGAACTTTGGTATTAGTAAGACATTAGCTATTTTGCATGAGCACTTTTATTGGCCTAGAATGAAATGTGATGTTGAGCGTATTTGTGATAGGTGTATAACATGTAAACAAGCTAAATCTAAATTGATGCCTCATTCGTTGTATACTTCTTTGCCTGTACCTAGTGAACCTTAGGTTGATATATCTATGGATTTTATATTAGGTTTTCCTAGGATAAAGATGGGTAAGGATTCTATATTTTTTATGGTTGATAGGTTTAGCAAGATGGCGCATTTCATAGCATGTCATAAAATTGATGATGCCATAAACACATATGATTTATTTTTCAGAGACATAATGCGACTTTATGGTATACCTAGGAGTATTATATAATCCTTATCCATTTTTGGAAGGTATTGCGGACTAAATTAGGTATTAAGTTGTTATATTCTACCACTTATCACCCATAAACAGATGGACAAATAGAAATAGTTAATAGAACTTTATCATAATTTTTGCGCACTATAGTTGGTAAGAACTTGAAATCATGGGAAGAATGTTGTCATTTATAAAATTTGCATATAGTAGGTGCATTCAATCTACTACTTATTATTCGCCTTTTGATATTGTATATGGTTTTAATCCTATGACTCCTTTGGATTTTTTGTCTGTGCCTGTTAATGAGCAATGGAGTTTGGATGGTAAAAATAAGGCGGATTTGGTGAAATTAATACATGAGAAAGCTAAGGCACATATTGAGCATAAGAATGAACAATATGCTTCTCATGCTAACAAAGGGAGAAAGTGTATTGTATTTGAACATGGAGATTGGGTATGGCTATATTTACGCAAAGAGAGGTTTCCAGCACAATGAAGATCTAAGCTGCAACAGGGAGAAGATGGTCCATTTCATGTCTTGGAGCGGATCAACGACAATGCTTACAAGCTGGATCTTCTTGGTGAGTTAGTGTTTCTTCAATGTTTAATGTTTCTGATTTATCTTACTTTGATGCAGATGTATATTCGAGGTCGAATCATTTTCAAGAGGGAGGGAATGACCTGATCCAAGCCACACACGAAGCATTAAAGTACATGACCAACATTATAATGGAGCTATTACAAGTACCCGAAGGCCAAAAAGATCAGAGAAGTAATAACAGGATTACCTCAGAGTTATATGGCTGAATATGACGAACATCTTAGAGGCACATTGGCGTCACATGAGGGCTTCAATGAAGGGGTTCCAAAGCTATTCCACTTGACCCAAATCATACCAGGTTGGGCACCAGCAATTCTGAAGTCAAGTACAGTTTTGACGAATAAAGCTGAATCTAGCTCGACACCAAGTATTCGAGTTACATAAGACTTGATGGGCTTGAGACACATAATTTGGGCCTTGCTACTTGAATCCCACAAAATTTGGAGGATTTTGTACAAATGGGACAATTTGATCTTTTGGGAAAAGTTTGCCACCTTTGTTGATTTTTTTGCCTTTGTTAACTTTTTGCTTTTAACATTTGTAATCATGATAACCACTTTTGTTGATTTAGGTAAGCCTACCATATTTGTTCATAAGCTTGCCACCTTTGTTGATTTTGATTTTTACTTTTAAGGGTATTTAGTAACTTGTCTTGTACTATTATTATAACTTGTCTTCCTTAATGAAAAATAATCCACCATTTTCGATATTCTTCTTTAAGAATAGCTATGTCCAGAATTCAAGTTTAATGGAGGGATTCCCCTTTGTTTCAGCTTCGACTTATCTAAGGTGTGGCAACCTTAGTGGCCTTTCCATGCTAGTAGAACACAACAAGGTATCATCTTAAGGGTTCTCAAAGACAAGTTCTTTGTGGGTCTTCTTTGTAGCTTTGGAAGGGTTTTGTTCCTACAAAATCAAATTTGCGGTTCTTGGGGTTTGCTTGGCCTTATCATCCAAGTAAGTTCCTCGTCATTGTCGCTTAAACATTTCCAAAATCTTGGACTTTTATTTTCCCAGGCTGGAGAAATGTCATTTTTAGATGGCGTTCACTTTTGTTGTTTCGTATCCCGAGCTCCATCCATTACTTTTCGTATATTGCCTTTGGCTATTGGCTTCTTGTACTATGCTTTATCTTCTTCTATGTCTATAACTGTCTCCTTTTGCTTCATGAAGTCAGACATCACGAGGTCATTCGCCTTAATTTGTTGTAGATAAAGGGCTTGGTGTCTTTGATGATCATTTTGATTTGATCATTCTCCGATGGTCTCGTTTGTATCTTCAGTAGGTCTACATAGTCTTTGAAGTTTTCCTCTAGTTTTTGCTTGGTATTTTCGAATTCACGGAGTGATAGATCAATCTCTATGTCCATCACATATTAATTGAGGAATCCCTCCGGTAGTTTCTTCCAATAATCATTTATCGCCTCTTTAAGGCCATGGTACCATGCTACCAGTGTTCCTTCGAGACATGTCCTAAACATCTTTAAGACCCGACGCTTGGACATGCGAATAGCACTCATCATAGACACGTACTGGCAAAGATAAACTTTCGGATCCCCATTCCCATTGAACTTTACCATGTTTGGCTTCTTAAACTCGACAAGTAGTTGTTCTTCGAAAGACATTGCATCATAATGCAAATGATCTTCATGTTTTCCCTTCATCTTTTGGGCAATTGAATCTATTTGTTCCCTCATCTTTTGGAGTTCAGCTTTGGTGTTGGTCATCCTTTCTACAACATATCCTGTCAAGTCTTCATCATCATCCAGAGTAGGGATTTCTTCTTGCACCCTATTCTCCGGCTTCTCACGGCTCATATTGCTTGTTCCTGCCGCATGGGGTGCCATCAATTTGGCCATAAAATTGACCAGGCTCTGCAACTGTTTTGTAATCTTATCCATGTTGGCTTCTAATTGATCTATGCGGGAACTCTCGCGTTGGCCATCTCCAAGCTTCTCATCTAACCTCTGACTAGTCTGCCTATTTCTCTAATCCAACGGGCCACTATGATGGCTTTATCCATAAAGGGTCAATATTATGCGTGTATGGATGTAATGCATGAAATACAGGGTGTACTCAAACATCAACATTATCCTTCTGTAGGCATTGCATTTTTTCATAACACCCGATGAGGAGTCTTATATGGAGACAACTCCCTCTTAGTCATGAAAGCCGCGGGAAAAGAACGTTGGAAGGGTAAAGTTGGAAAATACAATTTTTGATGGATTTACCCGAGTTGTTTCGCTTCGGTTGCTTGTTATACCCCTCCGTTTCTAAGCTCACCTTAGGCCC